>CAJNJA010088075.1:0-20123 GCA_905231915.1 Symbiodinium necroappetens
TGATCTCTTTCAGACCCTAAACCCTATAAACTCTATAAGCCCTGTAAGCCCTATAAACCCTATAAGCCCTATAAGCCCTATAAGCCCTATAAACCCTATAAGCTCTATAAACCCTATAAACCCTATAAACCCGAAGCCCTAAACCCTCAACCCTAAACCCTAAAGGACCTTGAACCCTAAACCCCAAAGGACCCCAAACCCTGGACCCCTAAAAAGACCGGTGCCAAGGATGGCTGAACCCTAAACCCTCAACCCTAAAGGACCCTGAACCCTAAACCCCCAAAAGACCCTAAACCCTAAACCCCTAAAGGACCCCAAACCCCAAACCCGAACCCTCAAAGACCGGTGCCAAGGATGGCCCTAAACCCTAAAGGACCCTAAACCCGAACCTAAAAGACCCTAAACCCGAACCCTAAACCCACACCCGAACCCTCAAAGACCGGTGCCAAGGATGGCGTGTCTTCGCCGCTGATTCGAACCTCCGAGGGCCGTGTGCACACCCGGGTCCCGCGGCCGGGAGGGTGGAGGAACTAGGGTTTTGGGATTAGGGTTTAGGGTTTAGGGTTTAGGGGTTTAGGGGTTTTAGGGTTTAGGGTTTAGGGGTTTAGGCTTCAGGGTTTTAGTACCCTTTTGCCCTTTTTGGTTTGGGGTCTCCTTCTTAAAACCCCAATAGTAGGAAAAAGGGTGCCCTTTATGGGGTTACTGGAGAACCTAGTGAAATAGAGGGGCCCAAAAACCACCCGGTTTAGGGTGGAGGGTTTTAGGTTTTTAGGCTTCAGGGTTTTGGGGTTTAGGGTTTAGGGTTTAGGGTTTAGAATGTCGTGGGAGTAAGAGTATACTGCAAGGAAGAGCCTACTATGAGCAACTATTCAGACTATCAGGGTCTTGCCTGTGGTCGCTGCAGTCATATCCTCTGCCGAAGCAGAGACTGGAACCAGTCATGGCTCAGCTTTCAGCATGCACATCTGCAGATGTCTGTCTCAAATTACCATAAAAAAAAACCCCAAACCCCAAATTGGCCATTTCTTTGGGATTTAGAGGGGCTTGGGGGGTTGTCCTGCAGGGTGTAGGGACCTACAGCTTGTACGGCCCCCCGGCGTAGGAGACGAGTATAAATAGGGAGCTCCGGGGGGTTCCCTTTAAAGGGATCTATAGGGGTTCCTTTAAAGGGGATCCATAAGGGTACGATAAGGGTTTAGGGTTTGAGGGGGTTTGGGGGATCTAGGATACCTTCCTCAAGTGACAGTGAGGGGTTTGGAGCCGTTGGTATCTCAGGAGGGTAGGACTTTTGGTGCGAGGTCTTTGAGACAAGCCCTTTTCAATAATATATCCTGGGGTTGTGAAGAAAGAGAACCTTTTTGACAGCACGATTTTGTGAGTCTGCATGTTGAGATCTTTCTCGCAGTCCGAGTAGCATGGTTTGACTGGGTTGGTCTTGCGAGGGCTCACTGAACATCTGTGGATGAGCCTTGGGGTCTGTACATCCCGAAGGCCCGAAATTTCACAGTAGCCCAAAAGCTAGTTGTGAGGGCCCAACAAGCCCTACAAATGTGGGCCCTCGTACTCCAAGCCCGAGATAACTGTTGTCAACTTCACATAGATTACCATAAACCCTCTGCAAAAGGCTTGACTGATGCTGGAAAGCTTCTGAACCCATCCGGCTTTCTCGTTTCCTCTGGTCTTACGGGTTGCGGGGGTCTGATCTCGGGTCCACATCTCATCAGAAGGATGATTGCTTGCACCGAAATCACTAGATCCCCAATTTGCAACGCCTAAACCCTAAATCCTCAAGCCTCTACTCCCGAAGCTTCGATTCCCCGCCCTACGTAGCCCCTAAACCCTAAACCCTTATAGTGGCCCTGATAGCATAAGTCCTTATAGACCCCCCCCTTTTCAACAGAGCCTCAAAACCAAAACCCCAAAACCCCAAACCCTAGGAATCCTGATAATTATAGATCCCTTTAAGAGCAAATTTGTAATCCTCATAACTATTATAGATCCTTTTAAGAGGAACCCTAGGAATCCTCACAAGTATATAGATCCCTTTAGGAGGAACCCTAGTAATCCTCATAAGTATATAGATCCCTTTAAGAGGAACCCTAGGAATCCTGATAATTATAGATCCCCTTAAGAGGAACCCGGCTACTGCTCTGAGGCTCCCTTGTAACTTCCGCGCATCCGGAGATTTCCGTCCACGCGCCCTTGTCGTGACCCAGGAGGACGACTACCTACTACTATAGGGTTTAGGGCTTATAGGGTTTAGGGTTTAGGGTTTAGGGTTTATAGGGTTTAGGGTTTAATAGTACTGATGGTCATGAATGCAATAACTAGTATCCTACCGGTAGTACGAACCGTCATAATACTTCCCATCAGTCAGACATGTGCTTGCTGCTGACAGCTTTTGGAATTGCTTGTGACGGCTGTTCGGGACATTTCGGTATTCTTGGCAAGGACTCCCCTGCACGATCGTCAGCCGCACCTTATTGGCATTCTGTATGGTTTGATTTCCTGCGACACCCATTACAAATTTGGGTCCTTCTTACTGGCAGCTCAAAACCCCAAACCCTAGACCCTAAACCCTAAGCAACAGACAAATCCAGCTTCCGGTTCGGCTCGATCATATTGAGCGTTGCTCGCTCGACCCCTCCTGGAGGCTTCTATGCAATTGCAAGGCAGTTTTTTTGAACATGCTTCTGTACTCTAAAACCCTAAACATAGGAAGTTATGATCATTGACTCAACAGTACCCTAGACCCTAAACGGGTCCTAAAACCCGAAACCCTAAGTCCTAAACCCCAAAACAACCGTCCAAGCGAAATAGGCAATCTTGTGCAGGCCTAGGATGAAAAGACACCAAAAGGCACGGTGCCCTACCCAGGAAGCCCTGTACAGGCCATTGACCACACACCCTTGTCTGGGTTTAAGGTTTAGGGTTTAGTCCTTGAGGAAGCCGGTTGAAATCAGGGGTATGAGTTTGCAGATGAGGGTCACATAGTGGCCTTAATCGATTTCTTACTCAGGTTTCATGTGCTTTGGAGTTTATGAGCATCCGTGACAATAGCTCAATCCTTTCTTTATCGTTAACGTTCCCAGCACCCCCTGAAGCACAAATGCAAGCCGACAGACACGCACTCGCACACAGACACACAACTTCGCTCTCTCTCTCTCTCTCCCTCTCTCCCTCCCCCTCTCTCTCTCTCTCTCTCTCTCTCTCTCTCTCTCTCTCTCTCTCCGGAGTCAATAAGTCCCATGATCCTCCAAGCACTCTCGGTTCTCTGCCTGCTCGTCTCTATACACACCTGAAGACGATCTCTCGCGCTTGGAGGCAGCTTAGAGGGCACCCTCTCTTCCAGCAGTTCCCAACTTGAGGCTCTCTCAAATGGCTTTCTCCCTCACTATCGTTCTCTCTCTCTCTCTCGCTCGTTCGCTCGCTGTCTCTCTCTCAAATATTTGTTTTCCGGGCAAAGCCTTCTCTCTCTCGCTCTCCCTCTTTCAAGTGTCTGGCTTTTTTCTTCGAAAGCCTGCAGAACTCGAAACCCCTAAACCCTAAACCCCTAAACCCTAAAACTCGAAGCCCTAAACCGCTAAACCCTAAACCCCTAAACCCTAAAACTCGAAACCCCTAAAACCCTAAACCCCAAAGCTCGAACCCCAAAACCCTAAACCCCAAAACTCGAAACCCTTGCGTGAGGACTTGCAGTCAACCAGTGACGAAGCGGATCCGGTCCTTCACTGCGGCTTCAGGGGTCTACTCCTGGCAGGGAATGTAGGGGCGTTTATAACTTAATAATTAGAATATAGGGTTTAGGGTATAGGGTTTAGGGTATGTAGGGGCATTAACAATTAGAATATAGGGTTTGAGGCCCATTATACTATGTTTGAAAATGTAGGGGCCTGAATAATTAGAACAGGGTTTGGGGCCCATTATACTGTAGTTATAACAAGGAACCCTCCCAAAATAGTATAGGTGATTATTTAGGCCCATACATTAGCTTAGAGCCCGGAGTTGCGGATTTCAGGATGTCCGGGAATTCAGATAGGGTTACTTAGAGTTTGGAGACCAGAGACCCTAAACCCCTGAACCCTAAACTCTAACCCGTAAACCCTAAACCCTGAACCCTAAACTCTAACTGTAATTCCTAAACTCTAAACCCTAAACCCCTAAACCGTGAGTCTTAAACTCTACACCCTAAACCCTAAACCTTAATTCCTAAAGTCTAAACCCTAAACCCTAAACCCCTAAACCGTATAGTTTAGAGTTTAGGGCCGCAGAAGCCTGCGTGAAGAAGCTGAGGGCGAGGCCCACAGAGGCGCATCGCTTGAAGAAAAGTTGTGTTGCTTTTTTTAGGGATTCGGGCCTAAGTTGTTCTTTGTTTTTGGGGGTTTGAGGTTGGCGAGGGAGGGGGCGTAGAATCACCATCCCCTCAAATCCGTAGACAAGGGTTCAGGGGTTTAGGGGTTTAGGATTTAGGTTATAGGGTTTAGGATTTAGGTTTCAGGATTCAGGGTTTAGGGTTTATAGGGTTAAACCCTAAACCCTAAACCCGAAGCCTTCTACCCGGACTCTTGGGTAGGGCTGGATCCCAAGTATCACTCCAGGGTAAGCCCACACCATGTGGCTTGCACCTTACCTCGAGCGTTCTCGCCGGGTCTACCATTCATCGGAAACTCGATCGGCGGGCGCGTGATACGCACACGGAGGCAGCTCTGGTCATCTGGCACAATGTCGGCGCTGTGCGCTCTCACAGCAGATCAGGTGAGAACGGGCTCCTTCGACCCGGATATTTACCACGTCTTCGTCAAGAAGTACCCCGTTGCTGAGTCAAAACTGAGGACGCTCACTGGCGGCATCCGGACGGTGACCGCAGCTTGGCTACCGGCCATTCTGCGTGACGGGATGTTTCTCCATGATGCGGACAAGCGGTTACAACGGCGGTGGAGTGACACACCGATCAAGTTGGGAATGGGGACTCTAGAGGGGGCTCTCACAATCAAGTATCACTACGCCACTACGCCATTACTACACTTGTGAACCCTAAACCCGAAACCCTAGACCCTAAAAGCGAAACCCTAAACCCTAGACCCCTAAACCCCTAAACCCTAAACCCTTGTAAGACCCTCAGGGGTAGGACCCTAGACCCTAAACCCTGAACCCCTAAACCCCTAAACCCTAAACCCTTGTAAGACCCGCTGATGGTAGTGATTCCGACCACCAGCCTATTCCGACCACCGGCATTACGCCTGAAACCGCCATCGGATCGAACAGTCAGAGGATCCAATGCGAAGTAAAGAATCATGGAAGGCTTGAGATTTCGAAGGCGATAATATAACATATATATATGTATGTATGTATGTATGTATGTATGTATGTATGTATGTATGTATGTGTATATATATATACCTTGAACCATTGCATATTCTGAATATCTTACGGTATGTGCTCAGATCATGGGGTGATTCATATCCCCAATATTATGGAGAACTGGGCTCTGCTGGGAGTTAGTGTTCGGAAACCCCCCATATGGGCCATGGCATTTTCATGGCAAGGTTCTGGTCGGGACTGAGCCTGTGTTCGCCCTTTGCGAACCCAAAAACTCCCAGACCAAAAGCCCTCATCCACAAACAAAAACTACGATCAACACCCTAGAGTTAGAGAAAAGACTCCATGAACCTTAAACCGTAGACCCTAAACCCTGAACCCTAACCTCTACACCCTAAACCCTAAACCAGCGGGGTTTTGGGATTAGGGCTTAGGGCTTCGGGGTTTGGGATTAGGGATTAGGGTTTGGGGGTCAGGGTTTAGGGTTTAAGAGTTTTGGTAAGTATTGGGTTAAAATCAGGGTAACCAAACTTACAACTGCTCGTAAACCCTGGTTTGTTCCAACGTGGACTTGGTACCCTAAAGGGGAGACCCCAAACTACCAAAACATCTGTGCCTTCGGTGATGCCTTGCGATAAGTACGCCTTCTGAGTTCTGACCATGCCCTAAAGCCTCAACCCTAAGCTAAACCGCTAGGGTTCAGGGGTTAAGCGGTTCAGGGTTTGGGGTTTAGGGTTTAGGGGTTTAGGGGTTTAGGGTTTAGGGTTTAAGGGAATTAGGGGTTTAGGGGTTTAGGGCCTAAACCCTAAGCCCTAAAGCCTCAACTCTAAACTATCTGTGGTCCTTCACGGGACGCAGGGCATCTGCAGGCAAAGTGGGCGAGCCCGAGATCCTTCAGCCTCCATGGTGTAGGGCCAGGGGCCTTGGGGTTTAGTCTAGGGGTTTAGGGTTTGAATTAAGGTTTAGGGTTTAGGGTTTGAATTAGGGTTTAGGGTTTAGGGTTTAAAGTAGGTTTTAGGGCTTAAAGTGGTTTTAATTAGGGTTTCTACCCCATGCCAACCCTTCAGCCCTAACCCCTCGACAGCGCGGCATCCAGAAAACCAATTCCCCCCGCGTACACTTCAATCACCGCAAGCTTTTGGCAAGCAATAAGTTAAGGAAACAAGCAGAGAAACATTCCGAAATTCGCGTAGTAAAACCCACGAAGATCGAACTTGGACAAAGGATGGCTATTTGCGGTATTCCCGATAGTTGCTTCTTAAGACATCAGAGCAACGACTTCGCGACTCTATGGCAGGAATGATGCTGTTTACTTGTTTCAAAAGGAGTGTATGTCTACCAAAATACCACTGACGGACACATTGAGGATTATAGACTGTGTGGTGCAGCAGCATTACGACTGCTGCAGTCCCTCATCGGCAGCTTTTAAGGCAACCGCAGCACCCCAACACCCAACCGCATGAAACTCGAAAAGCCCTAGCTCCAGCGCTGGCAAGCCAAGACCCCTAGGTCCTAGACCCCAAATCCCAGAACAAACCCTAAACCCTAAATCCCGGAACCCTTAAACCCTAGGTCCTAAACCCTAAACCCCAAATCCCAGAACGACAAAGATGGCAGTGGGGTAGTTAAGCCATGGACTTCGACGAGCTGGACGCTCTCGAAGATCAGGACTCGAGTGCTCTGAGGTTTCAGGGTTCTTTGGTCTTCTTTAGCTTAGATGGCCAATGGGAGAGCTTTAGACGTTTTGGCCTTATATATTAGGTCTATCCTAAAAAGTTTGAACTTTTTTGGGCCTGGTTGTGGAAGAAGAGAGTTAGGGTTCCCTGAGTTGTGTTGCCTTGTCTTTGTGGTTTTCATAGAGGGTTTTTGATGGTGCTTCTAAGGGTTCATGTAAGAGGTAAGGGGCTTCCTAAGGGTGTCAGGAGGGCCTGGTTCAGGGTTCATGATTCAGGATCGTATGATTTCAGAGCGTTAAAAGGTGGTGGGTATAATTTGTAGGGGCCCAGTTACCTGTATGATCATGAGATACTTACAAAATGCCCGAAGGCCACTCAACTATACTGTGCAGGGAACTGGGCTGTTGCATTACTGACGGCATAAGGACCGAGAATCTGGGCATCTGACTTCGGGCTTCAAAAAACCAGTCTTTGGGCTTGTAATGTGCGAATCTTTTTAAAGGCCTTAATAGATTGCCACAGTTGTTTTGTTACAGTTTTGGGGATGTTGGCCAGGGGTATGAGACGTTGGCTCCAGGAAGGCAGCGTGGTATTCCGACGACAGAAGACAGATAAAGTAGGTCCTACCGCGCAGCTATCTTCCTAAGCAGTCGTTTCGGTTTATCATCGCCGCCTGAAAGCAGCACCGCTCGAGACAGTAACACAGAGGCTTAAATCATCATCAGTACTATTCATTCCTTAGGGATTATACTTATATATAGCAGAATATACCCCACAACCCCATTCTAGTTACTAACAACCCTACTACACCCCCAACGCCGATTCTAATTGTGAAGGCTCTCTATTTACTAGTAACCCTAATGCACCCCCCAAACCCGATTCTACTTCTTAGGGCCCCTATTTTTACTAATAACCCTAATCCACCCCCCAAACCCGATTCTAATTCTTAGGCTTTTATTTACCAATAACCCTAATACTACGAATAGTGTTCCTTAGGGTTATACCATAAATACACCCCCAAACCCGATTCTAATTCTTAATTAGGGCCCCTGTAGTAGGGACCCGGTGATGTGCCAGGAGCGGCAGCGGTGGGCTTTGCAGGAGCCAGTGCCCACACATCGAAGGGGGGTTTAGGGCTCATGGGGTTTAGGCTTTAGGGTTTAGGGCCCTAAACCCTAAACCCTAAACCCTAAAACCCTAATTTTAAAGAGCTTACAGCTTCAAGGTTTCAAGTTTGAAGAGACAAGTGGCATCTCTGACACTCCAAAAGTGTAGGAAGACAGCAGGACCCACCAACCTTGCTTTTCCTAGGTAGTATTGGGGAGACCCCCTTAGAGGATACCCTTCTGAACCCTACTTCTGGCTCTCTTACAAGGGACCTTATGGAGAGGGTCTATGTCCCCAAGGGTCCCCTTAATCCTAAGTCCCAGATTTGAAGCAAGATACCCAGTGGCCTGAGCTGCAAAACCTGGGCACCGCCCTGAACTCGCGACTTCCAATCCCCAAAGCTCAAAGCTTGCTGCTTCTTATTTCCAGCATAGGATAGGAACCCGATTAAGAAACCCTGGGCCTTTATTCGGGTTCTTAGTATGAACCCTAATGTTTTGGGTGTTATAGGGCCAGGGTTTCTTAATCAGGTATTCCTGCATTAGTATGGTGTGTGCGAGCTCTTGAGTTCTACTGGCCCCAAGATGTTCTACAAATCCTAAACCCTAAACCCTACACCCTAAACCCAAACCCCTAAAGGGGGTGGTGCCGGAGAACATTTCTCATCTTGAACCCGGCGGGAACAATCGCACCCTGAACAAGCAGTGCAATATAAGTAGCTCTCAACATTAGTGGTCCCTTTTTAGGATCCCTTTAAGGGATCTACAAGGGTTTCTATTACGGTTTCTATAAGGGTACTATAAGGGCTCTATGTGTGTAGTTCTCTAAATTAGGGTACCTTTTTAGGTCCCCCAATATAGTACGGCACCCGTATAAAAAGGACCCAAAAGGGGACCCTAATTTAGAAAGCTACCCTTTGGGAATTCGTCTCAGCGTCAGTGATCAAAGCCGGCTGCTCTTGAGAACCTAAGGACTTATGAAGACGAGTCATACAAACCGGTCGAGCGCTGCGGGCAGGTGCTGGCGAGCTACGCCTCGTCGGCATATTCTTTCTGACGCTCTGATGGATTCGTTTGCCTGAACTTCAATCTTTGAGACGTCGCTGATCCTCTTGTTTCAAGCTCTGAGAAGTCGTCAATCGAGGTGGTTTGAAGCTCTGAGAAGCCGCTGATCCGCTTGTGTCAAGCTCTGAGAAGTCGCCAACCGAGGTGGTTTCAAACGTTTAGAAGTCGCCAATCGAGCTGGCTTCAAACTTTGCGGCTCGATGATCTGCTTCTGTCAAGCTCTGAGAAGTCACCAGTCGAGGTGCCCATTAAACAAGAAACCCTGCAAAAGAGCCCCAACTAGTCTAACTATCAAGGCCCCTATGCGACCCAGCCTTTTCCAGTGCGCCAGAGGAGCTGGAGAAAGTTCGCCTAGCCCAGCGAAAGAAGGCAGCGCAGGAGCCTTTGGCCTTCGAAAGGGAGTGGAATTGCATGGGGCAGTTTTGAAGGGTCCCTCTGCAGGGTTCAATAGTGGTTCTGTGGGCACAACACTGTGGGGCCGTTGAGGGGTTAACTTTTTGGGCGTTTAAGGGTTACTTCGAAGGGTTCTTGAGCGGTTACTATAAGTACAGGCGGTTTTATATAGGGGCCTAGAACACGGTTGGGTGGCCTAGAACACGGTTCGGTGGTATATTGCACTATGAAGAGATGGGGACTATGACGGAATGTCGGTACGAGTTATACGTTCGGACCCTACATTCTACGTGTTGTTTAGAGTTCACAAGTTGCTCTGGGTTGCCTGCCCAGAAAAAGCGGTAATTAAGGTGCATATACCATATGGTGCCTCCATGATCCTATGGATATGGAGCCGTGCTGCCGGTTTTTGTGTTGTTGGGAGTCTTCAAATCAACGATGCTAGGAGTGACCTGGCTCGCGTTTAGGACTGTTTAAGTTTTTAGGTCGTGGGTTTAGGTTCTTACGTTTTCCCTTATACGTTGAGGTTTTATAAACCCTAAACCCTAAAGGGCATGGGGTTTAGAGTTGAGTCCGGGCTCAGGCTTTTGAGATCCCCCCCCCCCCGCAACAGCGGCTCTGGGGCTCAGGGCTGGGGGTGGGTGGAGGGTTTACATTAGTTCAAGGTTTAATGTTTGGGGGTTTGGACTTCGGGCTTGGGCTGTAGAGTGTGGTGCAGATCAGGAGCAGTTTCGCTTCCACCAGCAGCAGAAGCTGAACAAGTCGCGCCCTGGGCTGGCTTTTCATAGGGTGCAGGGTCGCAAAATAGCCCTCGCGGTCCACGTGCACAAGCAGCAAGGTTATTCATTCATTTACTAAATTTAAATGATGAGGATGATTCCTGTTACTATTGTTATTATTATTATTATTTCATTATCATTATCATTATCATTCTCATTATTTTTATTGTTGTTATCATTATTATTGTTATATTATGCTGGCTATTACTATATACATAAATGCATGCACGGCAGCATACGGAAACCACGGCGCGGCAGCAGTCCAGACAGGTTGGGCGATTGCTCGGTGCTTCTGGGAGGTTCTGGCAGTTTCTGGAGTGTTGTTTCCTACACGTGTCAGGACGGCTCAAGCATTTCGCAAATGGAGGCTTCAAAATTCGCACTTTTCGCCCATCCCTGGTTTGATTTTGGGGTGTTTCTACTATGTTCTGTTCGCGGAGCCCAGCCACCAATCCAAAAGCCCGTTTTCAGTTCCAGGAGCCGGGTGCGGACGCGTTGCGTTTGGCCGAGTCCGTGGCCGTATGTCGCCGTCGTTTCCTGGCTGTGTGCGAGGACGTCATGCGAAGAATCGCGGCCTTCGAAAACCCCCACCCTCTAAACCCTAAACCCTTAACCCTAAACCCAAAAAAGCGTCTGGATCTCCAGGTTGCCGGGACGGAAGCAGGATGTCATATGGGGCAACTTCCCACATGACCTGGCACTTATAAGCACCTGGTACATGGTTGAGGGCTGTGCAAGCGTGTGCTGCAGACGCTGAGCGAGTTAGGCAAACATCTGCAAACTGAACTTTCAAATCAGGCAGCGAGGAGATTGGCACAAAAGTGATCTCGGCAGTTGTGACCAAACTGCGGAACCTAAATGCTCAATGCCAACTGCACCATCCATATGCCGCAATAATTAGACCCTAAACTTGCCCTAAACCTGCCCTAAACCTAAGCCTTACGCCGGTTTTTCGGATTCTTGTGAGGGTATCTCGAAGGTTTCTATAGGGGCCTAAAAAGCCCCGAACACCCATTGCCCCAGGAGCCTAAGAGCCGACAACCAGGCAGCTGAAAACCTGGGGTCCCGGTTTCGCAAAATTTACGGGGTCCTCCCAGGAGGTGGGTTTAGGAGTGGGTCTAAGGGCGATTTTGATTTAGGGTTCAGGGGATGTTCGGGGTTGATTAGATTTGCGGTTCAGGGCTTAAGGTTTAGGGTTCAGGGTTTAGGGAGGTTTAAGCTTATCTGTGGTTGAAGGCTTCTAGCGTTTAGGGTGGTTAGATGACCGTACCACAATAAAAATAATCATCATAGCAATAATCATAGTAATAATCATTGTGTTAATAATAACAATAATAATAACAATAATATTAATAATAATAATAAAACGGTACATACTTGTCTTGTCATGTTCTCTTCCCTGCCCAGGCCACCTGCTGCGCCCCCACAGGTGGAGTCAGACGAGGCTGGTTCGGGTGGGATTGTTGCCTTTAACTTTTAGTCAGTTATGGTTATATAGTTTAGGGTTTAGGGCTTAGGGTTATAGAATTTTCGTTGTTTTCCTTGTTGAGAACTTTTCTGTTTAGGTTTCCAATGATTACTTGGGACCATCAGGCCTGTCAAGGGTGCCTGGAAGGGGGTCCTGGTGCACCAGCCCCCTGCTTAAACGCATCAGAAGGGACGTAGTGAGTAGGGTCATAACAAGGGTAACCACAAGCGATATTGCTCAGAACCCTACTTCGGCATCCATACTTACAGCTACCCATGAAGTTTTACATAACCACAACTGATATTGCTTAGAATCCTACTTCGGCTGCCATACTTACAGCTACCCATAAAGTTTTAAAGCCCTGATAAATCCTACAGAGCTTTCTGAAACCTGGAGTCGCAAATACTTTTCCAGGAAACATTTGATTCAAACGTGGTTCTCATCACATTGAAAGTGCAGCCGAATTCCCAGAAGCAGCCTCGCGCGCTTGTTTGGCTGTTTTTACGTCTCTCTGATTGCCTGTCTGTGTGTATGTATGCATGCATGTAGATGCATAGGTATACTTACTTCAAGCATGGACTTCAACTTAGGTAAGTATACTTGCCAAGATGAACATGGACACCGACACACAATCAAGTTCGGTTATAAGTTATACCTATACATACATGTAACGAAATCTGGTTATTAGATATTAGCACGCACAAGCTTGTTTGCATGCACCACATAAGCGGATACACAGCGGAGCAGCAGATGTCGAAGAAAAGAGCTACGATATCTGATAAAGAGTTGGATGGACATACCATAGTTGTAGCTTCAGACCCAGCTACTCCTCGTTACTTGGGGGAGAAAAAAGAAAACATAAGGAAAGTGGGCATTTTTGTATGTAACCCTTGTTTTGTAATTGAATTTCTTATTACACGACTGAGCCTAAAACATAGGGAAACAATCGGCACGCGCAAGGCTCATGCGCCGGCATTCACGTCTGGCTTGGCCAGCAAAAGCCTTGACTCGAGGGCTCTCGGTGTCCTGTGGTTTCGGCTTTAACCCTAAACACGTAAACCCCTAAACTCTAAACCCTTAAACCCCAAACCTTAACCCTAAACCCTCAAACCCTGAACCCCAAGCCCCTGAACCTTATAAGCCCCTAAGCCCTAAACCCTTGGGGGCCAGGGTTGGGTGCACAGAGTTCAGGGTTCAGGGTTTGGTTGAGGGGATGGTTGTCTGCTTAAGGACAGGTTTCTATGCAACATTGTCGGTCTAATCAGGGGGCTCCTAAGTAGTTCCTTTTTGTGGTTCATGTTTTTCAATCCTATAAGGTAATCCCAAAAAGGAACTATTAAGGAGCCTATGGGTAATCAGGGCATGGGAGTTTGTGCGCATTTGCAGCATTTGGGGCACCTGATTGGATGCAGGCCTCCTAAACCCTAAGACCCTAAAACCCTAAAACCCTAAAACCCCAAACCCTTAAAACCCCTAAAACCCTAATGCAGGCCTTCGGGGGTGAAGGCTCCAGGCTATTGGGAATGAGGGCCGGGGCTCTGGGGCTCTGCGTTGTGAGAGGTTTTTACCTCCAGGTCCCATGTTTTGGGGTTTAAGGTTTACGTACCTTAAGGACCAAATGACCCTTAAAAGTAGGGGCCCTATACCCTTATACTATGAATCCCTATATGGTATATGAACCCTAAACCCTTTTAGGGCTCTTTTCGTGCTTAAGGTAGGGTTTAGGCAGGGGTTTCGAGTCTAGGTTCTAGACTTTGGTAGGGTTCAGAGTTTAGGGTCTAGACTTTGGTAGAGTTTGGTTTAGACAAACCCGAAACCCTGAACCCTAAACCCTAAGATTGGGTTTGGTTTAGACTTTGGTAGGGTCCCTAAACCCTAAACCCCCACCCTTGAACCCTAAACCCTAAACCCCAAGGTAGGGTTTGGTTTAGACTTTCGGGTTTGGGGAGTCTAAGCTAGCAGCTGCCAGGGTTCCAGCTAAGCGGCAGGTCGTGACATGAGCTAAAATCAAGGTGCCGGCCTCAATAATTACCTAGATTATATAGTTTATGGGTTTGGGGGTTTTGGGGTTTAGGACCTATATTATTCTGGGGGGTTCCTTATGACAATTACACTAGAAAGGACCTCAAAAACACTATTCGACCTATTCAGTCCCCTATAATAAAAAGGCCACGGGAGGCCACTGTTTGGCGTATAGACCTTCCTGAGGCGTTTGACCTGGTAGATGGGGATGATCCGCTACTAAACCCTAACGCATAATATAAGGGGCCTATAAATTTCCAATACTATTTTGGAGGTTCCTTGATATAACTATAGTAAAGCATACCCCAAAAACCCTGTTCTAATAATATAGGCCCCTAGATTCAACCCTAAACTGTCGGCGGGTGCCGATGTTGAACTGTATGCCCTAGTGGCTTGCCTACAGCCAGACCCCCGGGCCTGGACAAGACCGCCGAAGCCGCCACAACGGGCACTGAGCGGCTTAGGGCTCAGCCCAGTTGAGATCATTTGTGCAGTGGCAGAAGCAACGCAGCATGATATCCATTAGGAAACAGAGCAATTCTCACACAAAGCAACCCGGAAACACAATGTGACGGCACATTTAAAAAAAGCCACCAATGTGACGGCACATTGGGGGAAAAAAAAGAGAGCCCCGATAGGTTTCCACATTGAAAAAAAAGCAATGTGCCGGCACATTGGGTGACTAGACTCCAATGTGCCGGCAGATTGGGGAAAAAAACAAAACAATGAACATGCACATAAAAAAAAACACCCAATGTGCCGGCACATTGGGTGCCTAATTCCTGGGATTTCATATCCCAAGCAAATTCAGTTGCCACACAGAGTTTTGAGCTCGCGTGGTTCCATCTGCAGGCTTTTGCCGCGGGTGGCTCACAGCCTTCGGCTCTCTTGTGATTGTGCCCGTTTGCGCTATGCATCAGCCGGTGACCCCTCCGGAGCTTCTCCACGCGCCGCTGACGCCGCCCGTCATCGGGACCACCGTGCTCACCATATACCACCGGTACGGGAAGCACAACCGGCTGAGGTCATGGGCGTCTTAAGTTTTTTATTGCTTTTAGTAATTTAGTGGGTATCGACGCAGCAACGGAAATTGCTGTGATTGGCAGCCGCTCTTCTCGGCTGCTGTCGGCCCACGTGGGCCGCTTTGTTTGGCGACCAGTGCGGTTGCACAAGCAGCGGGTGTGGCATGGCGTCCCCAAACGGGGACGCCACCACATCAGCCTTGAAAAGCATTGCATGAAGTGCAAGCGCTGCTAATGGACGCTTGCACTTCATGCAGATTTTTCCGCTTTTCTCCAAATAAGAAAAAATGGGCATCGAGTTCGGCTCTTGGGGTTTTCGTAGTGGCTTGGTATGGTAGGAAGACCACGGGCGCTGCGGCTGCAGACATCAGGATCAACGGGGGGGACGGCATCTCGTTCTACGAGTTGCAGTGGTACCTCCGGGACCAGATCAATCCGCCTGAAAACGTTGGCCTCCAGATCCTGAGCACAAATCACAGTGAGAGGATCCTGTCTGTCTTCGAGTGTATGCTCTTTGTTCGGGGGTCAGCACAGCCGCACTACAAGCCACGCTATCGCATTGGCGCGAAGGCCGGGCCAGGCGACTGCAGGCTGAGGGAGTTTTTCCTGCCGGTTACGGACTAAATCCGCAATGATCATCTCGGGATCTCCTTAGACACCCACAAAAGAGTTTTTGCTTCCGATGGAGGGTTTAGGGGTGTAGGGCTTAGCCTTAGGGTTGAGGGAACGTATACCCTTTTCTATCAGCTACCCTTTTCGGCGTCTTGCGAAGAACCCCAAGGCAAGCAACTGGGCTTCTATGGGGAGAAGCTATACTTGTTGGACGTCTATTTCAATTCTTGACTGAAGAAGCAGTGCATGTAGAAGTTCGTTGTGACTCTAGTTCTGCAAGACAATGGTCACAGAGAAGAGGAGTTGGACGTCTGAAGCATGTGGACGAAAACGCTACCGACGTTGCGGACGAGATGAGCACCCTTTTAACAGTCGGCTCCATGTTTACCATAGTTGTGACGAAGGTCACTGGACGAGCCGGCGATTCCCTGCTTGCCGGCACGATGTTCCTCGAAGTCACGGAAGTGGTAGGCAGACAAGCAGCCTTGGACTACTTAAGAGGGTACGCGGACGACCCATTAAAGAGTTCACCTGCAATGCAAAGTCAGAGATAGCTATTTCAGGATTTCAGGAATTTTCGGGCACAGGGGCTTCCTTTGGGATGTATGTAATGGGTGCTCAGGAAATCAGCTGAGTATCTCTATGATAAGGGCAAGCAGCCATTAACTACATATCTCTGACATGGTTACTCAAACTGTGTATCCTCCACCTTAAACTTCACTCCTTAGACCCTAAACCCTAAATCCTAAAACCTTAACCTGTAACGATAGGAAGGGGCGATGTTCCATCCAAAGTCTATTAACCGCCAGACTGCAACTTAGGTTTCAAGCCTTTAGGCATCAATGCCTTCAGGGTTTAGGGTTCATGTAGGGTTGGGTGACCTAGGTTTTGTGCTTAGATCAAGACGGTTTGTGCATTAGCGCCGTAAGTAGCCGAAAAGCAATTAATGTCGAGGATGTTTAGCCCTTGACTCTACAAGTTCAAGAGCTTAAGCCTTGAAATCAAGTTTAGTAGGTTTCCAAAATCCTGAAGCCTATGACTCGGGGTCCCTTATGAAGGATCCCCACGCACAGTTCCACGAGCATTGCTAGATGAAGGCGCAGTACAGGTTACCCATAGGCTCCTTAGTAGTTCCTTTTTGGGATTACCTTATAGGATTCTAAATATGAACCATAAAAGGAACTACTTAGGAGCCTATGGGTAAACCCTAAAAGCCTAAACCCCTAAAGCCCTAATATCCTAAAACCCTAAAACCTTAAATCCCTAAAACCCTAAAGTCCTAAAGTCTACTGGGGTACCGGTTGTCTTCTTTTCCAAGGCTTCCATCTCTGGGCGCAAAGGCAGCATGAGGCTGCCCAGAAGTGGCTGCCCCAGCCCGGATTTTTGAGTGTTCTTAGGGTTTCAGAGTTTATGCTTTAGGGGCTCGGTTTGCCCCATTTTTGGGGTGTTCTTTAGGGTTTCAGAGTTTATGCTCTATAGGGGCTCGGTTTGGGAAAGGCCATGTTGGTGGTTTAGGGGTTTACCGCTAGGTCAACTCTCGCTAAGGAATTGTTTAGAAGAAGGAAACCAGGGGCACTGCGAGTAAACTCTACGAGCGATGTGGTAAAGCTGTCTAGAGTGTAGCGAGCCTGCTGCCTTCACAACTAGTATGGCGGCTCGTTTACTTTTCCGATGTAGTTGTCATACATTGTAATACAGTACCTGAAACCCTAAACGCCTGGATCAAACCCTAAGCCCGAAACTTCGGCAACCTACTTGGCATAGGCCCCTCTACTGGTTTACCCGGGACCATCTTTTAACACCGCGCCCTAAACCGTGAACTCTGAAGAACCCGAACGTTCACTCACCTCAATTTCGCGTCCGGGTTACTGAAAGGGCCAACTGGCTCTTAATTCCATGACGGTTTTAGAAGCCATGTGGATCCGGTTTGATATGGGCTGAAATAGCCGGATCCTACAAATCCCGCTCCTGATGCAGAGACACAACAAAACCGTTTCAACCGCCAAAACCCCCGATTACTAAACCAACTTAAACCCTAGAAACCCTGAAGCCCTAAACCCTCTAAACCCTAAAAGCCCTATAAGCGCTATTTCCCCTATAAGCCCTAAATTGAAAAGCCCTAGAAACCCTATAAACCCTACAAGCTCTATAAACCCGAAACCCTAAATGGAAAAGCCCTAAACTGGCGACCCTGAACCCTATATAAACCCTATAAAGCCTATAAACCCTACATGCCCTAAATGGAAAAAGCCCTAAACGCGAGAATCCATCAGGAACTCCAAGTCTGAAGCCAGGCCCGGACATCCCCAGCAAAAAGCCCCAAAGGCCCCTACCTAAACCCCCCGGTTTTGGGTTTTGGGTGTTGGGTTTGGGGTTCTGGGTTTAAGGGTGTTGGGTTTACGGTGTTTAGGGGTTTTAGGGTTTTAGGGTTTTTAGGGTTTTGGGTGTTTAGGGTTTTGGGTTGTGGGTGTAGGTAAAATCTTGCCTAAACCGCCCCCCTAAAATGTAGGAAAAAGAAAGGCCCAAGACCTATAAAAGGCCATGATGTTGCATAATGTTTGGCTTAGTAGCTGAATTACTACACTTTAAACCTTTTTGGGATAGTATGATCCCTTATAGAACTGAAACTGTACACTTTTTGTATGCTCATGAACTCAGCAACTAAGTCGGGGCTCCAGGTACGAATCTTCATCCCTAAGCCCTTTGTAAATCACCCTTTTTATGAAACCCTTACCCAAAAAACCTTAAACCCTAAACCCCCTAAACACCATGAACCCAGAACCCGAAACCCTCTAAACCCTTAACCCTGTTAGGGTTTAGGGCTTAGAGTTTAGCGCTTATAAGGAATCCTGTTGAGGCCTCTGGAAAGTTTTTGAGACCTACAGCCAAAGCAACAGCCCAGATGCCCCTAAGCCTCTAAATGGAGGGGGGGGTTCCGAAAATAGGGGACCCTAATATCGTGCCCTACACAGTAGGATCCTTACTGTAAGGACCCCAAAATAAGGTACCCCTACTTTTCGGAAAGTCCTAAGTCCGAAAACCCTGAACCCAAGGCCACCCCAAGCACGAAACCCCTAAACCCTAAACCCCCTGAGCCCCAAGCCCTAAACCCTAAACCCCGAACCCGAAGCCCCCTAAACCCCTTAAACATCCTCAACATCCTAAACCCCCTAAACCCCTGAACCCTAAACCCTAAGCCTACACACCCTGAACACCCTAAACCTTAAACCCTAAACCTCCTAAACCCTAAGCCCCAAACCCCTAAATCCCTAAACCCTAAACCCCCTAAACCCTAAACCCCCTAAACCCTAAACCCTCAACCCTACACGGACTCTTAAGGCCGCCGGCGCCGGAGCCGGTGAAGGCGAATTCGGCACCCCAGGAGCCGGGCGCTCTCAGTGCGGGGGTTTTGCGTCGGCTTGAGGGGGGCTTTTTTGGGGGGTTTAGGGTTTATGGTTTAGGGTTTAGGGTTGAGGGTTTTTTGGGGGCTTTGTCTTTTGAGTTCTAGAATGTGGCTTAGAGGGTGTGTAGAGTTTTTGTTTTTTTTTGTTGTTTCCCGTTTTTTTTGGGCAGAGGGCTATATGAGTTCCTGAGACCGATTTCTGGGCTGTCCTCTCAAATTGCGGCTTTTGTGGCTGTCTACATTCTTGATCTTTAAGGGGTTGTGCTTGCGGGGTCTAGGCTTTGGAGTTTCTGTGGTGTTAGGCGCTTTAGGTGGAGGGGCTGCAGGATATGAAGGTGCAGCGATGCGCATCGTTGGCGTGGTTGTGCAATATATCTGTGTGTATATACACACACAGATATATATATACATATATACATATATATATGTATATGTATATATATATATATCCATGTATCTGCATGTTTATCTTTGTCTAGATCTATGTCTGTACCTACATCTACATCTATATCTACCTACCTATCTATCTGTCTGCCTGTCTATCTATCTATCTATCTATCTATCTAACGATGTATCTATATATTATATATATATATATGTACCCATACCTTTATGTCTGTACATGTATATATGCACATCTATGCAAGTACATTCATGCTTGGGACCTTTGTGCTCCTTAACTTAGCCCGAGGCTCTGCTGTTCTGAGTTGTGCTGTAGCCTTCAGGCCTCACAAGTATTACAAATACCGTAGTTTAGTGTTTAGGGTTTAGGGTTTTTGTGTATCGTGTTGGGGGTCAAAGGACCTGGTTTGGTTCATGGCGCAGGGGTTGTTTGTGCAGCAAGCTGAAATCAGTAAACGCGTGTTGATGCTAAGCCGTGTACTTGCATCCGCAACCAACACAACGTCCAATGCATTCGACTGAAGATACCAGAAAGTCTTAAAACCCTAAACCCTAAACCCCCGTAAACCCTAAAGCCCCCTCAGCCCTCAACCAGAACGACGGACCGCTGATTCAACTTGGAAGTGCCCTGAAGCCGTAGCCTAACTCTGGGCAGTCAAGAGGTTCTGTTCAATCACCCTAAACCCTAAGCCCCAAACCCTAAACCCTAAACCTTAACCTAAACCCCAGACCCGAAACCCTAAACCTTAAACCCTAAGCCCCAAACCCTAAACCCTAAACCTTAAACCCTAAGCCCCAAACCCAAAACCCTAAACCTTAAACCCTAAGCCCTGAACCCACAACCCTAAACCTTAAA
>CAJNJA010088086.1:0-20119 GCA_905231915.1 Symbiodinium necroappetens
CTGTCAGTGCATGGTGATATCTGGCCTTATGAGCCAGACGTACCTGCTTTCGGATTAGCCAGCGGGCCCCCTGTGGCACTGGAGTAGCCAAATCTAGAGTGAAGCTATTCTGCAGCCATTCTGATTCTGTTGCAGGCCTTGACTGTTGCATATCGTGAGATGTGATTGAAGAGAAGTGATGTAAGGAACTAGCACAAGCAGCATCCATCTAAGTAAGGATGACTGGTCTGCAAGAGTGTTTTCCCGACAGTTTTTCTCCCGAAGCGCCGTCGGACTCCCGGTCAGTGGGGGGAACTTGAAACATTTGGTGCACCCTGGCTACATTTGTTCTTTTCTGGTGAATGAGCCTTTAGTCCTTGCAGATGCCGCAAGAATGAGGCCCCTATTAACATGTTTCCCACTGGAAGAACCGTTGTGCCCTGGATCCAGGTCGTACGAGCTACCTGTGAAGATATATTCCAAGGCTGAAAGAATGCAGTTGCACCCTTGGCTGGACAGCTCCTTGAGGAACTCAGAAATAGCTTCACCATCATTCAATCAGTTAGCATTCTTGCACCACAACCGTTGCTTTGTGTCCTCTGCCATGGCATGTGAACATTTTCATTTCCAACATCGCGAAGAGCGAGAAGAAGGACATCGAGATGATGATGGTGTCACTTTCAGCATCTCCGTATGCCTCGACATCCAAACAGCGCGGCCCTCTCATGCCCCCCATACGCAGCCTGCCAGACACAGACAGCGCCGTCGAAGATCTAGCAGTACCACTTCCCTTCCTGTTATAACAGAAGTCGAAGCAGAAGAAATACCCGCACGAGGAGAAGTCGTCGTTCCCGAAGCCCGGCTTGCTGTTCTAGACGATCCAAAGCAGCATTTACAGCTACTGGTGCAACGTATATTTCACCGTTTTGCCCTGCAGCGTATCCGACGAACCCTCAATTTCCAGTTACGCCTGTACCTGCAGTTGTTTCAGGAGCCGGTTTACCGTCTCACCCACAACCACAGGTTAGTCCGCCACAATCTTCATCTTGATACACATCTTTGAACAATACAACACTCACTCCATCTGCACCTAACACACTTCCTTCACCTCCCATTTCAACATCGTCACCTCCACCACCTCCACCACCACCTCCACCTTTCCCACCGTCCCACCAATCAACAATGCTGCTACCCGACCTGCACATCCGAATCACCCACCCAAGACTTCGAAACCACCGCCACAACCTGCACCTCCAGCTCTAACTGTTCCACCATCACAGATTACATCTTCACCTACACCTACACCTACACCTACACCTACACCTACACCTACACCTACACCGCCACCATCGACATCCGCACCTATTTCCTTTGATGGAACATTTACAACAGCTGCACTTGCAGATACTTTGGCAATGTCAAATGCCGGTCCGATTTCAGCTTGCAATCCTCAGGGAGTAGCAGCCGCCTTCGCCATTCGACAAGCAAGGCTCGCAGAAGAGACTCTCAATGAGTCTATAAAACAAGATTCCCTTGACAATGAGTTTGCTGAGTGTTGGGCTGTTCCGGATTTCCAGCTCTTCAAGTTTTATGCCGGTCGTCTTGCATTTCTTGCAGCTGAAAGCCAAGCTTGGATGAATATTCCGCGTGCTGAGTTCACTCGTTGTATCACGTGTTTTTCCATCTTGTACAACGCCCAGCTCCTACTTCAGTGTTCTCATGGGACATGCAGCCCTCAGTGCTTGTTAGCTTCTGTCAAGCTGTTATTACAGTGAAGCTTCCGTATGAGAAGATCTTCCACAAACCTGGAAAAGTTTGGCTTCACAATAAGGTCATTATGTGGCAGATTGACACTGACAAGTTTCCAGGCCCCTCGCTGTCTGCATTATAGGAACAGGTCAAGCCACTTTTCGGTGACGGCGTGGATGCGGTGAAGCTTCTCTATTGCGAATATTCAAGAGTGGCAGAGTTTTCCGTACCTTCAATGACACTGTCGGCATGAGTCATTCAGAGACTCCTTTCGGGTTCTTTGGTCGTGCTGCGGATGAATGGGACGATGGTGTGGCTGCAGGATTGACTTCAAAACTTGCCTTTCGCAGCAAGAATCAATGCGATGTCACTGTGTCAAAGCCCAGAGCTCATCACAGTGCTATTAGCTGCCACTGCAATCAGTGACATGTCACCAGGCTCCGATCAGGTGACATCTCACTAGGATCCGATCAGGACGTGCTGTTTACTGACAATTCTCGAGCCTTGTTACAGGACCTGATGATCATACTACATTTCGCCCATGATGTCAGTGAGTGCATTGCAATACGTCTTCCTACCATAATATTGGCTGCCTTAATATCTTCGTACATGCAATTCTTCGCAGCAGTTGCCGTGCAGTGCATATTCGTTCTTGGAAGTGTAGATTACTTCATCTGCAAGGTTTGGCTCTTTTTCAGTTTTCAGGTATCTTTGATCCCAGCAACACAGTCTACGTCTTGCTGATGCTGCTTGTCAAAGAGCGAGGATGAGATTCGCAGTCAGGAGCACTCTTACAGCATCGAAGGTTCTACGTTGGATCAACGTCTGTTTCTGTTCATTCTCGACAAGATGCTCGTATACGTCAATATCGTCTTTGGCAACGTGGTGATTTTGCAATGCCGAGCTCACGCTGCATGACTTCCATACTCGTAGTGACCTTTCTGATGCCGTTATTGTGCCGCTCAAAACTTTTGACAATAATCTTCATGCTGCTCGTGCCACTTATTCCTCTTACATTCAGTCATGGGAACCACAGCTGAATGCTCCTTGCGTTATCAAGCTAAATCCCTCACCAGCAACTCCTTTCACTCAACCATTCACAGTGAAATCAGCTTATGGCAGTCCTGGGAAGCGTCGAAAACTACGTACTTTGGTTTTCTTCGATTGTATGAGAACACCCTGCTTGAGCCTTTTGACAATTGGCTTTTGTTGATGAACATTGCCAATGGAGGGATGCGAAAGCTTTCCAAACAGAGAAGCGACTCAGGAGTGCAGTATTTCAGAATCGTCACAGATTTATGCCTTGTTCCGTCCTTGCACTCTGCTAGATGATCTTCCCCAAACGGCTGTACGATCTGTACTTCGCCGTATTCTTAGATTTCGTCAACGTGCGACTCTTCATGGACCCAGACTCAGACCACTGGTATTACCTTTATTGGCACATGACTCGCTTCAGAAATCGGTTGAGCAATGGATCAGTGGTTTGATTGTTGCATCCAAAGACTACATTGACTACATGATCCAGTTTCACCTGCCGCACAAGAAGTGCGTTGCAGGTAAGCATCGATCACTTCGAGATGTGATTTACAACCCTAGTGCTCTGGCTGAGTTATGGGCTTCTCGGGGGCGTGAAGGTTTCGGCGAAACCCTCGTGACCGCCCCCTTCCCACCTGTTTGTAATTGCGAGGCTCTTCGTCAACTGCATCCTCATGCAATCTTCGTGGATGGACATTTGGCTTCTCCTTTGTAAACCATGACATCTTCCAAAGGTCTTCAACGTCTTTTGCAGTGTTCTATGGGTTCTCAACTATTTCCCAACTTGTATCATTACATCAATTCTACCTGGCCAGTTGTTGACCGATGGCTTCATCATCAGAATGTGTTTAGGGTCACTCAAGTGATTGGCAGAACTTCGTACCGCAGGAATGACCTCAGCATAAAGCTGTATCCTGCAATCGTTTGCAGTACAAAGATGCAGTCTCAATGAAGAACTCCCTGGCGGGCTATTCATTCATGGACAAGATCATGCAATTACACATGGTCATGCGTCTTGCCAACAATTCATTTGGCAAACATACAAAACCACCTTTGGAGACACAGCCGTATATCAGCAATTGCCTATGCAGCCCTCCCAAGCGGAAGTTTTTCTATGTGACACAGCCACCCGACCTTTCTTACTCCGATATCAGTGAGGAATCAATCCTCGTACGTCTGGTTTGCCGACTGCATACTTGCTTCTCAAACAGAACAAGGCCTTCAAAGGTGCCAGGCCCATTATTTCGTGTATGCACTTTCTGTACGCAAAGCTGCTTCGAGCCACAACCACTGCGTTGGATCATATTCTTCGAATTACGTGTCCCAGATCTTTTGACCTCAACACCTTGCCGAGTATTCTTCAGCTGCTTACATCGTATCTACAAGAACTTCCTGATGATGCTGCAGCTGTTGTGTACAACCAAGATGTTGTAGGATTTCTTACATCCATTCCTGTCTTTCGCATTCTGAATGCTGTCCGATGGGCCGTTAACGAATTCTGCATTCTCAAGAATGTGGAGACAGCAACTGTTTCATTTTGTTAAGACCTTGATGAACAAGACACAGGGCTGCGTATCTGGCGTGGCAGACCCCACAAGGCTGTAAAACGTACCGTTGTCATTCATCTTGCAGATGGGCCCGCATTGAACGACATGTATGGCCTCCTCATATTCGTGAAGCTCAACTACAACGTCTCGACAGAACTTTATAGCTGCTGGTTACATGTCCATTTGAGCATACTTCATGATTCTTTGTCTGCAGACAGTCTATTCTGGCTCATTTTTGCTAGAAACATATCTGCGAACCGATGCGTTGGGATCTGCACCCTATTCCCACCTAGTTTGGATTCAATACACCCAAACTGAGCTCCATAATGTGCGTGCAGATTTGCAACACCGACACGAAGAAGACTTGGCTATCCGTCGCACTCAACAAGCCCAACTTGAGTCTCTCCAAGTTCAAGTCCGTGAGTGGGGTCAACAACACTCAGAGTTGTCCGAACAACTTACACAAATTGCGAGCGCCATTACAGACCTGTTTCATCAACTCGGAGAAGTCCACCTGTAAATCGAGCAATGAATATTGTTTTGCGCCATTTTGACAGTTCGGTTCAGTTGCCTCCCACACAACTTGCTACTACCCAGCCTGATGATCATAATCTGTAATTTCTGTCCTGTACTACCCGGTTGTGTGTGTGTATGTGCGTGTGTGTGCAAATCCTGTTCCGACGGACGTAGGCGGCATTGGTACAAAAAACAAGGGCAGGATGCAGACGACTTTAGTGCTCAGGAAAGCAACGAGGCCGTGCATGCTTGACAGTCA
The DNA here is from genome assembly GCA_905231915.1 of Symbiodinium necroappetens. NCBI lineage: Eukaryota > Dinophyceae > Suessiales > Symbiodiniaceae > Symbiodinium > Symbiodinium necroappetens. The sequence goes on from CAJNJA010088086.1 coordinate 5,086, forward strand.
CTGCCCAACGAAGGCACTGTCAGTGCATGGTGATATCTGGCATCATCAGCCAGACGCACCTGCTTTCGGATTAGCCAGTGGGCCCCCTGTGGCACTGGAATAACCAAATCTAAAGTGAAGCTATTCTGCAGCCATGCTGATTTTGTCGCAGGTCGTGAGCTGTTGCATATCGTGAGATGTGATTGAACAGAAGTGATGTAACGAGTTAGCACAAACAACATCCATCTAAGTAAGGATGACTGGTCTGCAAGTTTGTGTTGTTTTGTGTGTGTGTCTGTTTGTCTGTTAACTGGCCCATGTAGCATTCTGACTGCGGTTTGAGTTTTGGAGCTGGTGTGTTTTAGGTTGAGAATTTCGTACTAAGGGCCAACAATCAGACTGCCGAATCCGGGAGTGGTGGTCACGTGCTCCGTAAAGCTCGTCCATCCGTCGAGGCAGCATGCTGGATAAGCTCTTTGATGTCTGACACGATTCTTGCACATGGTGATTTCTGAGCTCGGGATCCCCAATAACAGACTCCCGGAAAAGAAGCCGGAGAGGAACAAAACGCTTCAGGGGCTTTTGAAATGGACCCCGAGCCCGGCAAAGGTCGTATGGCCAGGAGGAGATCCTGGTCTCCTCACCCGGAACCTGCTTGTGGGTGGTTTGCACAATTCAGAGCAGCCGTACATCCCACAAAACACACACATACACCATCACACGCCTCTGCGACCCGGCCCTTGCAATTACCTGGAAGCCGAGAAACCGCAGCCTGAATTCGCCACCTGCAGGTAGCTTCTATCGTTTGCTTTTGAAGTAGCGCTGCCGCTTAGAAGACGGTGGAAGCGTGTTCATCGTTTCTCAATATCAATGTGTTAAAAGGGCCATGAATTGAGTCCGGTGCGTGGACGTTCTACAACGAATGTTGAGCTTTTCGAGCCTTACCAAATCCTGACGGCCCATCAGCGCCAGACAGAAAAAAGGTGTGTTGTTTGTTTTGCCCTTGAAACGAGCTCATGTCCTCAATGCGAGCCAAGGGAGCCCTGAAGCCACATACTGCTGACCGAGTGCGAGCCTTGGTGCCCAAATTCGTTCTCAGCCTCCTACGGTTGAGTACGGATTGCTTCACATCTTTGACGAGTCAGCCTGAAGCACGCAAGGCATTCCTTGCAATTGTATCATCAGCCGGGGCCTCTGGCTCAAAGGCCAAGCCTGGTCGGGTTCGCAGATTTGATGAAGACCGGCATCGAATGCCTGGGCAACATAGTTACCGACGGCAAACTAGTTGCTCTAGCTGAACCTACCGTTTGCATTCCCACTTTTGCAACCCCCTGCTTATGACAATCCGGCCTGGGAATGAATCGGACGTTGCAAGGACTTGCAGCTTCCATGCCACGCTCCAACTAAATCCAAACATGTCCGACATCCAAAAGTTCATTTTTTCCGCCGACGCCATGTTGGCGCTTGAGTGGTATGCTCACACGCCGAGCACTTTGAGTTTGGTGTGGCAGCCGGTTCGAGGGACTTGAGAGTCCTAAACGTGTGAGATTCGTGTGGGGCTTCTCAGAGCACAGGAAGGTGAGATCAGGTATCCAGAACTCATGTTCTGATGATGCTTGGAGACTTAGGAAAGGGAGCAGCTAGGGTGCCGATGTCATGTTGTGCAGCAGACAGTGATTCCGACGCCCGAAGCAAGCAAGCAAGTTTCCCCGGTTGAGCGGTCCTAGCTAGGCCAGCCAGACTCTGCAAGCTGAAGTCTTTTGCGGTCCTGTCATAGACCCTTGATGGAAACTGGAAACGAAGCCTTACTGCCCCAGCTGACGAACAAAAGGGCGCTCGAGCTTGCAGGAAGGCTAGAATCACAAAGATCCCCATATTTTGTTGCCCAAACCTGGAGGATGCCCAATATGCGCGAATGTCCTCAACGTCATGTTATGCTCATCTTCAACAAATCTGATAAATCTGACAGCAGCCCATGTGCAACCACCAGGCCCCTGCCGGATGCCCTGCCAGAGCAGGACTGGGCCCCGCCCCAACTCATCCTTTGCACCTGAACAGAAGGAGTGGCGTTGAGTAATGCATCTCGTTCAACGGACACTCGTCGTCTGAATGAATAGGTTTGGTGAGGTAATCTAAATTCTGGCCCAGAACATCTTCTGCATCCTGTTTTTACTGTCTAGGGATGCGATTTTGTGAGAGGGATTTGGGTTTGAGAGCTGGCTGCCGCGGAGCAAGAGTGCTACTAATGACCCCGGAGAACCGTTCCTGAATACTTTATTCTAGCCCTTGGTACCGTACATAAAGCTTCAGAATCTAAGTCTATGTAGGCCTTCGCCTTTATGTCCAAGCAAAGGGCGTTTAGGATGTGGTTTCTTGGGTCGACGCTGTCTCACACAAACCCTCCATATCCGCACCCTAATTAGCTTCCTCTGGACATGAAGCCCCGAAGCAATGCAGAGAGGTTGATGCATGTAAGTGTTTCAGACTCTGCCAGGACCATAGATCGCCTGACATGCGAAAGGTATACCTTAGTTAAGGCGCCAGTCAGAAGTCACTTAGAATTAGAGGTCTTAAACCCAGGGCAGGGGGGTCCAAGCCGGAACACTCTTTCGCAGCCACGACCGGCGACGCCGACGGAGCTGTCCCGGCGGCTGACGGCGGTCTTCGATGCAGGACGACAGTCGAAGAATGTGAGTTTGCTGTGTCGCCTAACTCCCTACTGGTAACAGATTCAGAGCATGGCTTTGTTTGGTTTTGTCCGACGGTTCCCACAGCCATGATGCTGTGAAGCTGAGCCTCAGTCCTTTATAGCCTTATCGGACGTAGTGCTGACTGGTGAGGTCCCCAAGTTTGTAATGCAGACCGACATCCTTCAGCCAAGCAGGAGAACATGCCGATGTGCAGTTTTTCGCGGGCATTTCGCAGGATCCTCAGAGCTGCTGATTGCACCTAGAAGGTTTGATTTTGGAACTTGATTTTGAAGCCTCGTTGAAGGATGCGTCACAGGGCAGCCAACGCCGTCCCAGTGCTGGACGTTTGTGATTCAAGCCTCGTTGAAGCCTGCCTCACACTGAGATGAACCTGCTCAGGGTCTATAGGCTCCTAGATGCTGAGCAGTTCCACGGTTTAAGGCCAATTTTGGCCTAGACCCTGAACCATGTCACGGATTGAGCCCAAAAATTGGCCTTAAACCATGAAGCGTATGTAAGGAGTCGAGTCTACGAGAGAGTTTTCATCGCAAGATGCGATACACCGGCAAGAATCGGCAGCTTGCATTTGCAGGTCTGTTTAGCTTAAACTTAGGTTCATCATTTTAGGACCGGAGCTCTCAGTTTGAAGTCTTCTGCTTTCTGCAACACTTGCTATCCGAAACGCCACACAGTCGACAAAAACCGAGGCAGACGGAATCGATCTGGGCACATCGTTTGGTGCGCCCTTAGCTTTGGGATGTATGGTTGTGTTGAAAGTCATTTGCTCAAGACCCAGGCTCGTGAGCAGGGCTGTTGGGATGAAGCCTTCGCACTAGATTGCTCCCAAGAGTTTGCGGTTCTTCGGCTTGTCCTGCAGCATGTGAGGGTGTTGGGATCAAATCGTAATCTTGATCGTGCACGAGTCGGGCTGCTTTTCGATGTGAGGTTTAATGCTTGCTTTTCGGTCGAGGGTTCACACGTCCTGTCTGTCTCTGTAAGCTACAGGGCCGTGAGCTTTCAACCTAACTGATCCTGGCCCCAAGGCCAGGGTTGTGCAACCTTATCACTCTCCGGATTCGGTTTGATGCTTCTCGAGGGTTCATGGCTCTGTGTTGGGGATTTAGATCGTGGTCGAGTTGAGTCGAAAGGCCCGGTACCCTAAGCCTGAACCTTCAAACCCAAGCAGAAGTACCTGAACCAACCCGTCAGGCTGTGATCGCTTCAGCTCGAAGACCCCCGAGCCGCTCCAGGCCCAACTCAAGCAGTTTACTGCAGGTTCTCCGTCGCAACCCTTCCCTCGGGTTCGAGCGCGACGCCGCACCGGCCCAGAGCTGAGAGGTTTCCTGGTGTTCTTTGCTTTCAGGCTCCGCAGGCCGTAGGACGTTGCTTTCTCAGAGTTCAGGCTGCTGGGGCTTGCGGGTCATTGACGGGCTTGCAGGTCTGAGTCAGGGAGGGTGTGTCGGTAAAGCGCGAAGGGTTTGGGTTTTGGGATTTCCAGCTTCAGGCCCGAGACTTGCTACACTTGCATTTGGGACGAGAGGATCTTGACATTAGTGGACCGTTCGCGCCTTGAACCCTGCTTCGCGCTGCTCTGGTGCGGTGATGATGAAGCCAGCCGCCCTGGTTGCCAATGTTGCCCATCTCTTGAGGCTGATATGATCCTGCCTCCGCACGTGTCGCCTGAGATCGTCCGGTGTGGCCCCTGGGGACTGGTCTATGACCAGAAACAGGAATAACTAGCAGATTGGCTCTTGCGGTTGGATATTTTGCACAGTTAGCTTTGTGGTTGGGGCTGTGTTGAAGATGCAGCGGACACGCAGGACCATTGCTCGCATAACCGGAAACAGCAAGGAAATGCTGAAACTCATGCATGAGTGAAAAACGGGCAGTTTTACTCTCGTCCCAAGTCCTGAAGTCCAACGTCATGGTAAGCAGGGTGTGCGAGGCTCCATTGGGTTTACCGCAGACTTTAACGTCTGGCGAGTCGCCAGGCGTCGTCGAGGCATAGGGCATAACGCGAGGTGTCTGCGGTTGGGATTGAGCGGATAAGCTTTGATCAAGCAACAGGTGTAGCCAAATGGTTTAGCCTTTGACATGAACTTCGGGTCAACAATTGAAATTTTGAAAACTGTCGCTGCCTGTAATGCGAGGCTGGTGCTTCGCGCTCACTACCTCGAGGCTCCACTGACAGCATTTATGATTTTCAGGCTTTTGGAGAGTTTGCTATGCGGATAAGGTCTGCATAGGATAAGCAGAGTATTTGCCGGAGCGTGGCTTCTTACTGTGATGGCCTGGAGCTGCGGGACTTCAACGAATCATGTCACCATAAGCTCCCAGACTGGTTCAGAGCCCGAACCTTATGAATTCAACCCTCTGAAACAAGGCGTTTCAGGTCCTGAGCGCTCGAACTCTGCCGTGTTCTGGCAGGTGGAGAGCGACCCGGGCTCCCCGCACGTCGCCCCATGGGCCGCATTGCAGGAGGCGGGGCCCAATCATCCCCCAGAGCTTTGACCTTCAACGGAGTTGGGACCCACCCAGAGCGTTGTGATTTGCAGGCCAAGGGAAGATCTTGATTCTAGAAATAAACTCTTTTTTTGTCTAGTATACCTGACTGTTTGGAAGCCCAACTGCGAGCTGCCCGAGACCGGAAGCCCAAGTTCCCGGAGTTGTGAAGGTCTTGAGTGCTCCGCTTGGCAAGCAGTGAATAAGAACTAGAGACCCTAGCATTCATGATCCCCTCATGCCTTGCACATCCGCAAGGCCTATGCATCTCGTGGACAGCTGTCCAACATACCCATACTACGCTGTAGTATCGGATTGCCAAGATGTTTCGAGACCCGGAACTGGCCCCTGAGCGCTGCAATCCTGAGACCCAGCGTCGCCTCGAGGCCCGGCGGGAGGCGACCACGCAAGAGTGGACCAGCCTGGAGGACCGGGGTCAACAGCTTGAGGTCTGCATCTTCTCTCACTTGGGGTGGGGTGCAGGAGCCTGCATACCACGTTTTCGATGTCAATGTTCTAGCCAGTCTGGCCTGGCAACTTATCATTTTGTTTAAAGTTGCAACATCCGGAGCCTCAATCTTGCCCACCCAAGCTCGGAAAGAAGCCGCATGAGCGAGGCTATGTTCGGGCCGCTTGATGCCGAAACCTGGGCGCCATTGAAGGCCCCGGCCATGTTGTGGACTTTGCTTTCGAGCCGAACCTCACACTACTCGCACCCTCCTAAGATCTACAGCCGTGTCGTCTCCCGAGAGGCAGCTGTGCACACCTCGCTCTTCGCTGACGTTGCTTTAGAACTCAGCGGCGGCTTCAAGGCAGTGTCTCCTCAAACCCGCGAAGTATGGAATGTGAGCCTTCCCAGTTCGCAGGGACCGGCATCTTCACTCCTGAGCTGGCATTGTGCCTGTGAGTTGTTCGTATTTCTATGCCCATCATGCCCGTGTGTCTCAACCTCAGGCCACATGAGTGACAACTGACACAACGACTCCAACTCCAAGCCAAACGCCATGCTCGTCTCCTGGAGTTTTAATTTGGCCACCCGTAAGCGAAACTCCTCGGCACGCCGACTCAAACTCCGGGCTGAACATCCGAAAGTTTTCGCTTTGAGCTCACCTACCTTCATGCGCCGATGCATGGGCCATGCTCGAGACATTCTTGGCGCGGTACCTGGGCCGGTTTCTGAAGGCGCGCGTCCAACAAGGAACGAATTGGTCCAGAGTTCAGAACTTCTGGATTCTTCAGTGATTCGGTGATTTGCTCAATCCTTCTGTTGCTGGAACACGGGTGCGTGCCCGTCGTTCACTGCTTCCCGAGATTCAAGCGGGGCTCGTGCAACTGCACGGAGATTGGAGGAGGAATCACGGACCCCTTGCCTTAAACCCTCAACCAAAGGTGCTGAGCTTCTGAAACCCTACCCACCAGAAGCCATAAACTCCCAAATAGCCTGATCGTAAATCCGAAGCCCTAAAGCCTAAAGCCGAAATCTTCAAAAGAGCTCGAGTTTGAGCTGCTTGCAACCCTGAAGCCTAATTCAGATCTCAGAAACCAGCGTCCCCCTGGCCGGTGAAATTCCACAGAGGTCTTGTCCGTGGTCGGAGCTCCAACATACAGCTCTTGAAGTCTTGGGGTTTAACATTACTTGTAGGGCCACCAAGCCCTCAGCCAATTTCATAGCTACTCTGCATCGCAAGATCTTCGGAACCTACACTCTGTGTGTGTGTGTATATATATATATATACACATATGTACACAGACACAAGATTCGGCAAGAGGCCCAAGTGACATCAGACAGAGCTGGAAGCCCAAACATGGATCCTGAATCTGAACCTGAGGGGCCCTTTCAAACATGGAATTCCCAAACTCCAAACTGCGTCATGGGCAGGGCTTCTCTCCTGAACAGATCTCCGCGCGGCTGCTGTCTGGGTCCGTGCGACTCAAGGAGTTGTGCTGGTTTGGGGTATTGACGATGATTGGGGTTTAGGGGTGAGGGGTGTAAGGTTGTTTTTCATTTTTTGGCGATGCAAGGTCACAGGTCAGCTTTGAAACATGTGCTCAAGGTGCCGTGACAGAGCTGTCGAACACCCGGAAATGCAGGCCACTCTGACTCTCGTTAGTCCCACAAGCAAAGTCGAGCCTCGAGCCCACAGCATGCAACAGAAAGCCCGAACTGTCAGGAGATAGAGCTCGACTTGGATGCTATCCATGAGCTGCTGGTTGCGCAGCTGCCCGCCACCCTTGAGCTCCGGAGGGTGAGGCAAGTAAGGGGCGTTGAATCTTAGGATGCGAGACGTATTTTGGTCTCGGGGCTTAAGTGGTAGGGTTTGCAGCGCAGCGTTTCAGGTTTAGTATAGTGTTAGTTTAATGGCTTCTTTTTGGTGTGGTCGTTGTGAGCTTCAGGAGGTGATGCACAGGGCGAAAGGGCTTCACGATTGGAGCGCACAACTTGTGATACAGATCTTGAAAACCCTTGCCTGGCCGTTCTTTGCACAAACACGCAGTGTCTCAGCCATCGCATTCGCTCTGACTCTCGCATCGCAGCATTCGACTCGGAAGCCAGAAGTCAGTCGCGGAATGAGCGGGGAACTCGAAGCAATCGCAAGCTCTTGTGGCCGTCTTGAGTGAACAAACTTGCTTCTTAAAGTCTTGGACAAGTGCCAGCAGAACTTTTCCGTTTATGGTATCGCTAATTGGATCATCTGCTGCAAGATTTTCAAGAGCTGTTTTCACAGCAATTGATGTTACATTGACGCGAACACCTATCATTCAGGTCGTGTGTTGTTGTAAACCTTGTGCTGATTCTACGGTGCCCATTTGTTTCATGTACTCTGTACGTGCTGATTTCTTCGCTTCGTATCATTCTCAGCACGAAACGCTGACGCTGTATGCAACGTCGTTCACACTATCTTGATAAGTTTTGAAACCTTGCTTCCGAGCTTTCTGGTGTTGTTCCTTTTCTGGTGTCCCCCTTTGCTCCCAACGACCCTCATGCTGACTCGGCTTGGTCGCGTCCATCCTATGGATGCATGAGTAAAAGCTTCAACTCATGTACCCACAGTCGTGAGAGTATGTGGGAAATAATTGTAGGCAGACTCGCGCCGAGAGAGCGAGCCAGAGAGAGAGAATTCTGAACCCTGTTCCCCTGTGCTCTAATGCCGAACCCCGAAGTCTTCACCCACGACGAAAAGGTGCGAGGCCATCTACCTCAAAGTCCCTTGGAAGCGGCTCCGACGGAAGCCCGTGTTCCTGGAGCCGCCTAGGGGACACATCCGGGAGTTGGGCCGGTCTGGACGAAAAGCCCAGTTTTCAGAGCCTTTCGGGCTTGATGTGGAAGGCTGAGTGTTGTGCACACACCTGGAGGAGTAAAAGTTGACGGAAGAAGCTATGTAGTGTTCGTATCCAGGCTGACCTAAGGCTCGTTCCATCAGTGCCAGAAACCGAACCAGCGCTGCGAAGCCACAGACTGCAAGCAGGAGCTATCCGACGTCTGCGTCGAGGTGAAGGTCACTTTGGCTTTTTGGGATAGCCGGATCTGCGTCCTCGCATTTTGTGGGCAGGGCTTGTGCGCACAATCACATGACGGGCTTTCGGCGATTTGAGTAGCTGCTGACTCAAGATACACGCTTCTCGATTGGGCACGGAGTGCATCTGTGAGAAAAATAAAGTTTCCGAAAGCGTGGGCTGCCGACTTCAGCCGTATCAAGGTGCACAGCGCGACGCCGGAGCGGCTGGAAGCCCAGGTGCGGAAAAGCGGGTGAACTTAGAGCAGCGAAGTTGAGGCAGGGTATCTGGGTGTCTTGTGGGATCAAGCTTATTCATTGTCATGCCGAGGCGACGCTCAAAGGCATTCACACTCCAAATCAAGATCAAGACCTCAAAGCCTGGTTTCGGTGCCATGCAAGTCGCCCTGGCTATGCAACACTGCAATTAGTGCATGCTGGATCCAGTTGAATGCAAACTTTCCAGATCAGCAGCAAGATGTAATTGGCGGGGGGAGGCAGAGCGACAAGCCAAAAGCTTACCGGAGAAGAGCGAGCTTGCTGTTGAGGAGGAGATCACTTGTCTGCGGGTTTGGCGTCCAGGGTTGTCAATAGGAGGTGGTACAGTGTAGGGATTGCATTGGGTTTTACTGGGTGTTGAGAATGTCGAGCTAAGTAGGCCCAAGTAGGTCTCGGGATGGAGGATTTTGGAATAAGACATATCTGGGATGCCGTGCTGGAAGTGGGCTTTGGTTCTTTGCCAAGGAAGACCGAAGGGTTTAGGGCAAAGTTTAGGGGTTTCTGCTGTAGGTTGCAAAGAAACGTTCATCCCAAACCTTGGGTCAACAAGTGCAATCCGAACTGCTTCATGCCCATGGCCCAAACTACCGGCACCACCTTCTCCTTAACCTGCCACGACTCCTTAACCAGGAGGACGATGAAGAGGATCTGCGAAAGAGCGTGGAGTCACAGCTGAAGGTGGGTCTGAAAGAGGCCCACCGGTCCGCATGGCTCAGCTGAAAACATTGACTGTTGCAATCGAACGGCATACAGGGCCTGAGTTTGGGGTGCGGGCCTTGTCTCAAAAGCTTGCCGAGGTTTGCAGAAGGATTCTGAAGTTCTGCTGCATGTTGAACATGCCAGCTCCAGCCCATACGTCTAGCCCCCAGCGAAGCCTACAAGATGCAAGAAATCTTGATGACCAAAACGAAGACCTTTGCTCTTTGAAAAGATTTTTTGCGGTGTCTTGAAAAATCACAGTGTGGCGTGGAAAGGTAAATTTAAACGACAGCTTGCACATGTGCAGCGCTAAGTGGTAGAGTCGCTCTTCTTTTTCACTGTTTTGCCACAGGCACAACGGCTTGAGACTTTGCATTGCAGAAAGACTACTAGACCGAACGTGAGACATCATACAACCGATTTCACAGGCTTGGTTTCAAGCGCCCAGTCAAGAAACCACGTGTCTCAATCAATGGCTTGAGACCTCTGATGTGTTGTGATGATGAAGCCCTGGCAGCGAACAGTTCCAAGGCCGTCTTGAATGCTGATCAACCATTCATGTGCCGACTGCAGGTGATCGGCGATGGCGTTCAGGTCGTTGTGAACGGCCTGCGACTGCGGCTGTGGCCCCCGCATTCCGAGGAATAGGGTCTGTTAGGGGGTCATGTCCGGGATATTTCGGGTTTCCAGAGCTTCACACGTTCTGCAAATGCCCCTGAAGGCATGCCGTCTGCAGGAAATAAGTTCTGGTGGATTTGCATCGGAACGTCTTGCTAAGTATTGCGATGCAGTTCACTTCGGATGCTTTCGAGCTTGTAGACTTGGGTTCTGGGGAGGTTGGGGAGGTTCGATATTGAAAGCTGACATGACCCGCGAGCCCTACTTTAAACGCAGTACGAAGGTCCGGCAGTAGTTGGTCTTTCTCCCATCGGCACTTTGGCTCAGGACGAGACTCCGTCGTCTTTGCCGCTGCTCTCGCTGCAGGTTGAGGCTACTTCTAGTCTGTTTGTCACAGCTTATGCTATTGGCTCCTAAACCCTAAACCCTAAACCCCTGAGACTAATCTTCATGTGTATGAGGCGTCCTCCCAAACTATGGTCCACTGTACGGTTTTCAGCGTATTAGACGATTGCGAATTTTTGATTGAGCTGCGGCCTCTCCCTTTCAAATGCGTCTAGCTGCATCATCGCAGGAATGCTTCTGCTGTTTCTAGTCTCTTGAAGATTTCCATCTCAGCTTCCCAACGAAACCTCTCAGGGACCGAATTCATGACATCCTTGATCCTATTTAACCGAGGCCCCGCACCCGACCAACGCAGTATTGGAGCTTAAGTCTTGCTTCATGCTGTTCGGTAAGAGCTGCTGAGTGGAAAAAGTGTAAATTGACCGATACCCGTGGATAACTCTCAAGTTTGCTGAACCCGAAGTTTAAACTGAAGGCCGCTGTCCGCGACACTCGTACCAAGAGCCAACTCTGACGCCAGACGCCTTGAACAGGCCTTCCAGACCTTTCCGTGCACCAGCGCTGGGGAGAAGATCGATTGTCCGCAGGCCCTTGGCGCAAGAATCCGTTTTGCAATGATAAGCTCTCCATCTTGTTCGAGCCGCTATTCATCACTAACTGTGGTGAGCAGGGATCTTAGGAGAAAACAAATGCGGCCTTGAAACCTGTAGGACGAAACGTTTGCCAGCGACGAATCCCGCTTCAGGGTTTCCGGGTGGATGCTGTTTGTTTCGTGCCTTTGACCTGAGGGGTGGCGGTTCGGTGCTCGGTATTCGAGATATTATCCTCTTGAGAGCTGCAACTCTCGTTTTGGTGCTGCTACTCTTGGCTGAAATGACAAGACATCGGGCCCAATCTTGCTTGTGGATTGTCTCAACAAATCCCAATTTTTTTCGTCTGAGTCCACATACAAGTGAGCTTGCATGGAAAAAGCATGTTTAGCTTGTGCCCATATCTTTCTTTCTGATCCTGTCGCCGTTCGTTTGGCAGCCAACATCTGCATTGCGTAACCAGAAGCGAAAACAAGTGTTCAGAAACACATATCCCTGTCGCCTGTCCTTCCAAGTGGCCTGCCTGCAGGACGTGCATGAGTTCTGCGATCCCTGTGCCAGACTGTTTCGAATGGCCGATGGCTCAACGTTTTGGCATGTCGGACGGCTGAAGGTTTTAGCACTCTGAAGGTTGCAGCGACGACAATGGTTTGAAACTTAAAAGTGTGGGAGGTACTAGGCTGGCCCGTGGTAGTGCGTGAGCAGCAGTGATTAGATCAGCACTTGCATGATCGTGTATTCTAGCTCTTTCGAGACCTTGGAGCACTGCCAGTTCACCTAAGCCTAGGTCTCGGTGCGAGGTCTTCGAATCGAAGCGCTGAGCCACCACGGGGCGCGAGGCAGCCTCGCAGGGCTGTGCTATGCGATCAAGTTTCTGAAAGGTTTTGCCCTGAGAAAAAAGTGCCGTTTCGCATTCAGGACTGAAGTTGAAGGCGCTACAATGTTGAGCTGTTGAGGCCACAGAAATTGCGCAAATCATGCAGAAAGGCTCACGGTTTGCTCGAGGAGTAAATTCCCACCGCTCCCGCTGGAGAAGCGCAGTCCACTTCTATGCAGCTTGTTGCGGTCCATGGGGACTATATTTTCGCCGAGCTTAGCAACACAACAAGCGATTGAGATGATCAAGACCGCAACACAGCCTGAACACTGGGAGCTCAGTTTCCAGGATTCTGGAGTTCGTGAGCAACTGTTGCTGGAGTCATGTGCCTTCAGGCATGACCTATTTCTCTGCAAAGCAAACCGCAAGTGTGAGGATATGCAAATTCAGATTTACTTCATCACGGACAAGAAGAATAAGATGATGCTGTTCGGCCCAGGCGGTGTCAAGTTCCGCGAGTTGCTGCCCGCATGCGAGTACCAGGTCGAGAAAGATTCTCGACGCTCGGAAGAGGTGAAGCAGCGACTATCGCAAGTCAGAGGAGTGCGAAGTCACTCATGGCTTCTCGCCAGTTCCGAGCACTGGGCTCAGCAATTGTGGGATCACCCGTGCAGCTGCGCAAGCGCAAAATGATGAAGCGGGAGTAGTTTTCGCGCAGGACTCACTGGGTACAACACATACGGAATCTCGATTACCTCGCTGAAGCTGACATGCGAGAGTCTTTCTTATGGTGGGCCCGTCAGGTGCCGGAAAGTCCAGGCTGATAAACATGGTCTGCAATCTAGACGTGGCCGAGTCCAAGGGAGGCTCCGAGTCTGTGACGCGCACATGAGAATCATTCACGGGATCTTCTACAAATCCGAATCAACCAGAAAAGTCAACATCCTGGACATCATCGGCTTGTGCGATACACTCATGCCCGAGAACGAGTTGGACACTGCATGAAGCATTAGATATCCGCACGAACATGGCCTTAATTGACAAGGTAGTGGTTGTTTGGGAGGGCAGGCTGCAACTCAGGGAATGCCTGACAACCTACACACGAGTCAACTATTCCAACGTGGTTCGAAGACGGACGATCTGGATGATGCCACAAGAATCTCGTCTTTGGTCAACGTTTGGGGTCGGAGCTAGGGCTCGGTTCGCCAGTGAGGATGGAGTGCTTCCTACCTTCGGGCGGCCCTCGAGCCACTGTGCGCTGGATCCCGATGCGAAGCATCAGTGCAGAGGACTATCGAGAGGGGCTGCTGTTGTGATCTTCGCCCTGGCAAGGCGTACAAGGAGGTTCAGGATGAGCTTCATGCCATTGTGGATGTGATCTTCGGTGTTCCAAGTCACAGGATCTCCGTGAACATGAGAGGAAGCCGTCAAATTCTTTGACAGCGCCTTATTAAAGGTGTTCGATTCAATGCAATGCAGTTTCTGTGAAAGCATTGTTTTGTATTCTTGCAGCAGATGGTCAAATCAGCGATGCCATGCAGAAGTCATGAGCGCGAATTCCTGCAAAGTGAGCAGGTCGGCGGTCGGCGGTTCCTTTTCTTGGAATGTCTATATGATATCTGTCTACGAAAGGAATGTTAAACACAAAATGACGGGCACTCTCTCAGCTCGTAGGCACTTGCCACAAGGACATGCGCTTCGAGCACCACACTGATGCTGCGATGGGTTTCGGGCTTCTAAGTCGTAGCGACACCTGGAAACAGTTTGTTTTGATCCTTAGTTACCCGCAAATATCTTCTTTGTAGTACCGGTCAGTTAGTGTTTAGCGGAGAACCAACACGTAGTAGACATGCGCGGCTACCTGACCTGTTATACAGGACTTAGGCCTCCTTGTAAGTTATTCGCCTCATGCCAGGGGCTGTCGTGGTTCATGATGATTCTGGAGGTGATCTCCGGGTGTGCATTGAGCAAAGGCCTCCGCAAACTTTTGCAAGTGACAAGTGCACCTGAAGCCTTTGGCGCTGTGGGTCTGTGCTTTAATCTCAAGGACGACTGCATTCTAGAGGTTTACCACTTGAATCACCTGTCGAACATGAGACTCGGTCAGAACAGCTGCATGGAGAGAGCTTGAAGCTCAGCTGTGTCCAGTACACATGCAGCTGCAGGTCGCAAGACCAGCCGAAATCTTGGTAAGATCAAGTGCCTGTCCAGCAACATCCGCGCAACCAAGATTTCCGCTTGGAGGCGATGGTGCGGCTTCATCCCGCAGCACCGCTCAAGGCGTGTTTGCCCTTTCAGTAGTTCCTTGGCTTTTGATGTTGATTTCAAGACCAGGTGGACGCCACAAAATCTTGGGATCAGGTCAAGGTCCTGGCATCCCTGATATCGAAAGACCCTGATTTCTACAGAGCCCCCGAAAGCCCAAGGACGAAATCCTTGGCCCGCTGAGCCCTGAATCCAACAACTTGAAATAGAAGCAGTAATAGTCAGAAAAGCGATAACACCTACCGGTGGTGGTGGGTGCAGTGGTAGTGGTGGCGGTGGTGGTGGCGGTGGCGGTGATGGTGGTAGTGGTACTGGTGGTAGTACTCGTAACTAATAGTAGAGGTGGTCGTAGTAGTCGTAGTGGTCGCAGTAGTAGTAGAGTAGTCGTGGTACTAGTACTAGTAGTAGTAGTAGTAGTAGTAGTAGTAGTAGTAGTGGTTGTGGTTGTCGTCGTAGTAGTAGTAGTAGTAGTAGTACTAGTAGTAGTAGTACTAGCAGCAGCAGCAGCAGCAGCAGCAGCAGTAGTAGTATTCGCAGCAGCAGCAGCAGCAGCAGCAGGAGTAGTAGTAGTAGTAGTAGTAGTAGTAGCAGCAGCAGTAGTAGTAGTAGTAGCAGCAGTAGTAGTGGTAGTAGCAGCAGTAGCAGTAGCAGTAGCAGTAGCAGCAGCAGCAGCAGCAGTTGTTGCAGTTGTTGCAGTTGCAGAGGCAGCAGTATCAGCAGCAGCAGCAGCAGCAGCAGCAGTCAAGTAGCTGTTGC
>CAJNJA010088097.1:0-20119 GCA_905231915.1 Symbiodinium necroappetens
GGGGGGGGGGGGGGGGGTGTGGCAGCCCTGTATCATGTATGGCCATAACTCCTCTGCGTCCGCGTGTATCATATCATGCTGACATCAAGTGATCCTAGTATGTGCATCTTACCATTCTGTTCTCCATGTTGCCGAATGTGAGACCACATTTCTTCTGAGTCCTGCGATCATGCGGGCTTAGAAAGAAAAAGCATGAACACAAGGGCCTGCTGGCAGTGCTTTGGAGATCCTGATGTTGGTCAGCTGCCAATCTACCACACCCACCTGTGCCTCTGCACCACACACACACACAACACTTGTGTCTCCGAAACATATGCAACACTGTAGCACTGCATGCAACACACGCGGATGTTTTCTTTTCTCTGGGAGTTCTTCTGAGCATCGCTTTATGTGGCCGTCGTCGTCGTCGTCGTCGCCATCGTCACATCACTTTTTCCGTTGCCATCATCGTCAGCGCCTTGAGTCCCGTCCAACCCAACTCTCTCCAAACCTCCAACCCTCCAATCCTTTCCTATCCCTATTTTGCTTGTGACGAAACTTGTCTAGGGGTGCTCTAGGCCCGTCGTGGCGAGGGTTGGAGGGTGGAGGGTTGGTGGAAGGTTGGAGATTTGAGGGTTGGAGGGCAGCAGGGTTGGAGGTAGCCATCATGCACGCAAACAAGCGCTGTTTTTTTCTACTCTGCGAGGCCGGACATGCTGAAAGCAGCGATCAACAGGGCTCCAAACTTCGGTGCAGACACGTGATTTCTGTGTGTTTTGTGTGTTGCTGGTTGGTCTGTTTACATTGTTTGTGGTATGGGTATAGGCAGGTCAACTTAAAACAGTCAACACCAACAAGACGGAAACAAAACAAACAACAAGCGTATGAAGCTTGACACCAAAACCCTGAACCCAAAAACCTAAGGGGCACATTATGTTGTGTTTTTTTTGTTCTTGCGTGTTTCCTCGCGTGTAAAAGACTTTGTTTCTAGATTCTGGTGTGTTGGCGCGGACACCACCCAAAAGAAGAGACATGAAAATCCAAGTGGGCACGGATCCATGTATAAATGCTTCGTGGGATGCATAGTTCTTCTTCGTTTCCCGGCTTTGCAACATAGGTGGGGATTACCGGGTTTGTTTGGTTGTAGTTCTCTTTGGTGTGGTTTATGTGTGGTGTTGTTTACCGTTCTTTTGTCACTAATTAACTTGTGTATAACGTAATTTGTTACAATTGTGCAACTAGGTTTGCCTCCACACAGTATTAGTCATGTCAGTAATGCAAATGTGGCGGCACCTCGGTATGACTATCGCTATTCCTTGTGGTCACTACTAGAGAGTTTGGGGCCGTACCATCAGTCAACCTGACAAAGCCGTTGTCGGTTCTACGGGGTTACCATGCCATGCATGCATACGTACATACATGTGCACACATACATGTATACATGCG
This sequence comes from Symbiodinium necroappetens, assembly GCA_905231915.1. Taxonomy (NCBI): domain Eukaryota; class Dinophyceae; order Suessiales; family Symbiodiniaceae; genus Symbiodinium; species Symbiodinium necroappetens. The sequence continues at coordinate 1,426 of CAJNJA010088097.1, forward strand.
GACATACGTGCATGTGTGCACGCATGTGCTTACATCCGGCTTGGCATCTGTGTGAGGGAGCACGAATTGCTTCGCAAGACCTGAAGCATGCGGTGCCGAGGAAACGAGGAAAGAAAATTCTCGCCACCAGTGTGGCTTGCAAGCCTGTGCGGGGTCCCGTGCGCCATGCCAGATGTCACAATTGAGGTCCCCGTTCCGGAATCCTTATCAATGGGTGGGAAGCAGCGAAATCAAAGTTATCGTTTGCAAGAATATGTAAGACTGCAAGACCAGAATGCCTTGCTTGACACACACTTTGCCCGATGCACCCCAGCCTGCCAGCTATGAAGCCTGCACTCAAGCCCCGACCAGGCAAGGACGCTTCGAAGTGTTTCGAGCTCGAAAGCCTTACGTGGGTAGGCTAGTGCACCAGAAACTTGGCATAAATTTGGCCAGTCGTAGAGGCATGCTTCTCAATAAGCGCGATAGTTCTAAGGTCTCCTTTCATTTCTCCTTATTACTATTGCCAGTAGCTGCCTGCTGAAAATGTTGTTTTGCAGTCCACTCAAGTACTTCGATAATTACCATTGCGCTTGCTGTCGTAATGGTTGCAAGGTGTCGTTTTCAGTAGTGCACAGTTTATTGTTGGGACTGCTGAACAACCACATCTAAACAGGTTGACCACCACTTCCAACGTCCTTGGTTGGGTTTTGGGCTCCAAGTTTTGACGGCCTGGTCTGCACCTTTAAAATCGTCGTGTAGAGCTTCTGGTGGTGGTTAGCGATGGCAGCTGACAATTGATGTGATCTTGAGAGCTCTGCAAGCACACAACACAGATATATATTTATTTATTTAGTTATATACACATGTGTATATATATATATATGTATATATCAACGAGCACGCCAGAATCATCACGAAGACGGTGCTAACAGCACTGATAAACACGAAGCGACAGCATGACTTTAAACCCGAACAACCCCCAGTAAACCCCAAGCAGTCCCCGAATAATCCCCTACAAGACTGCAGTGATGAGGAGAACTCGGCGGCCCGAACTCGCAGAAAGCAGCCTCATCACCGGCTTCGACATGATCCGACTTGCCCTCACGGCGGTAAGGTGGGGTTTAGGCTTGAGGGTTCCTTGTTAGGAGGACAGTATACGTCCTCCCCAAACCCTATTGAAATTATTCATGCTAAATTAAAGCGGTGCCTCGACCCGCTCTGTAATTAGTTGCTGCGTCGAGTAGGAACTGTAAACATTGACCCCAACAGGCTGCTACTTGTAGAGTGAGAAATCAAGTTTATGACGAGGTCTTTCCAAACATGCCAGACATCTTCAGCTGCGCGATGGTAGACTCCAGAACGAGACACGGGAAACAACGAACAGAGGTAACGCACGGAGTCTACACAACTATCATGCTTCTGGCGATTCTCGTCCAGAGCAGGAATTTCATCCTCATATTGTCCCTTTGAAAGAAAAGCTGAAGCTTAAGTCGGAGTTTACACAATCATTGTACCTGTAATTTCCAGCTGCAGTCGCGGCCAGCTGCTACGCCTTGGGTCTTGCGTGTAGACTGGCGTCCTTGCAGCACAAGCAGGCGCAACCGGTGAACGTGGTGATGATTTTTCGCAGTAAAGTCTTTAAAGAGCTGAACAAACTACAAGAGCACTGAACCCTAAACCCGCGAATGTACGGGTCTGAAGATTCCGGGGAGTCCACGATAACTGCGTCGTGGCCTGAGCTTCCGGGAAGTACTGGTTCAGCCTGAAACGCCTTGCTAAAACCCCTGAAACATAAGCTTAAATCCCAATCCTGAAAGCCCTCACATCCCGAACCCGGAACCCTCAGTCCTTCATAAGGCAGAAGCCCCTTTAAAACCCCAACCCGGCTGCAGCCAGAAGTGCCCCAATAGGTGGCGTCCGGGCAACACTTCCGAGCACTGGAGCTCCTGGGCTCACGGGTGGTCATGTGTTTTGTAACTTTCTTGTTGACAAAGTCCTATTTAGGCCTTGTTCCGTGATTCACGTGGTGGTGTTGTGCTCTTGCTCAGTATCCATAGCGAATGTCGCTGCTTGCGCTGTTGAAGATTGGTTTGTAGTTGGATTCTGCTGGTACTGGTAGTGGTGTTACTGCTACTGTGTTTGTGTTCCCCGGCTGTTGATGGCACAGTTGCTTCTGCGGATAGTTGCGGATGGTATAACACCTTCGTCACTTTTTGCTCTGCACTGCTCGGTACCGACATTTGCCCATGGACGTCCTGGGCGGTGATGCTCAGGGTGATGATGATGATGATGATGGGGATGGTGGCAACTCCTGACTGGCAGGCTTCAGCCGAAACCGGCAAACGGAGTAAGACCCGAATGAAATTATTCGGTTCCAGGTGCCAGAGATCTGTGCCCCGAATCCAGAAGAGATCTTGTACTGAAGGACTTTGGCAGCACCGGGCAAAGGTCTGCATCTATCCACCCGAGCAGTTCATCCTGGCGGTTGCAAAGTCGACGGATGCCCGGCACGGCTTCTTGCTGCTGACTCGGTCGGGTGAGATCGGGACGTTCACCCCCAAACGTGGGCTGGTGACCACGCCTTTTCCTTGGAGGGATCTTGATCCGACACGCTGGCACCGACTCCTTGCCGTTGGAAGCGGAAACAGCACGGCTTTCTTCTGCAACGGCGAGCACATCGGAGCTGTGCCTTCGGTGCCCGAGAGGTGGCAGTGGCCTGCTAGGCTGGAGTTGTGCAGAAACTGTGGCAAGTTTGAGTCGTAGGTTTGTCGTAGGTGTAAAGGCCCTGAAGCCCTGCCACTCCCCATCTGAATCTCAAGCCGCTCAAGCCCCGAGATTCGGCGGCGATGCGGATGCACGCAAGCCGCAGGGAGCCGGAGAGCTGCGCAATGTCATGTTTTGCACACTGCGCCCTGGCGCTGCTCCACGGGAATGCCGAGCATCGGAAGAGACGGAAAATGCCACGGCCGTATGCCTTTCAGAGCACCATGATCAGCCACAGGACCTTACCCTCCCAACTCTGTACTTACAGGACAGTGCACGGATGCCAGGTCAAGCTTGCAATTTCATGTCAAGTCCTCCTCCCAGTTCACTCTTGAGGGTTAGGGCGGAGGGCTTTGGGCTTCGTGGCTGATCTGGAGAAACTGGAAGGACATTCTGTTGTGTGAAACATCTTGGTGTACACAGACCACTTAATGTATGTATGTATGTATGTATGTACGTATGTATGTAATGTATGCATGTATGTATGTTATGTTGTGTTATGTAATGTAATGCAATGCAATGCAATGTAATGTAATGTAGAGTACCATAATGTAATGTAGAGTAGTGTAATGTAACGTAATGTAATGTAATGCCATGTAATGTATGTATGTATGTCTGTATGTAAGTATTTGCTTGATTGATTGTATGTGTATGCATGTGTGTGTATGTATGTATGTATGTATGTATGTATGTATGTATGTATGTATGTATGTATATATGTATGTATGTATGTATGTATGTATGTCATGTATGTATTTGTTTATTTATTTATTTAGTTGTTATTTATTTGCTTATTTAGTTAGTCAGCCAGTCAGTCAGTCAGTCAGTCAGTCAGTTAGTTAGTTAGTTTACTTATTTATGTTTATATTAATTTCATTATATATATATATATGTATGTATGTATGTATGTATGTATGTATGTATGTATATATATATATATATATATTTGCACCCTTACAAGCCCATGCTGCAAAGCAGGGCACATGCCGGAACATGTAATATCACTCATCCGCTTCGACGTAAAGCTGATGTTAGCAGGCATGCATACATACCTACCTACATACGTATGTACGTACGTACGTACGTACACACAACAACGCAGTCTTGCACCTTCTAGCGAGACTGTGTTATGGCTATGTCGTATTTCCCTCCGTTGTCCATAATGACCATAATTAATGATGTGCGATCAGTCAGACAACGCATGCGTGCACGCACACGCTCTCTCTCTCTCTCTCTGTATAGCTCGCTGTACTGCAATCACAACATTGATGTATTTTTATGTCCAGTGCATGGTCACCCGTATAGTTTCGTACAGTCTACGAGTCTACGACCGACGAGGTAAGATACAATATACACCGACATACACTGGCTGTGCACAAGCAAAACACATCACGCGTTATCCACTTGAAACTGCACACATTCACTTGAAACTGCACGCATTCTACAGTAAGTTGCAGTCTGCATATGCCCGTCCTGGACCCAGACCGCAGTCGCGCGAGATAGCTGTGGTCTGAATGAAGTTTGCAGACCCCGGGCTTAAGTCAAACCTAACCTCATCTGCATCCCCAAGCCTTCGTGTATGCTCGCTCCACGGCTGGTGTCCTGAAGCACTAACACTCCCGAGCCGGACTGCAATACTGGGAACACCATGTCGCACTAGCGACACCTCAGAAGGGCACGCAAGGATTCGGCTGCTGCTTGGGTCCAAGGACTCTCTTGTGCAGGATCTCGGTTCCGGCGCAGACACACGCGCCACGGCCTCTGGCACCTTCCCCGTCCATCCCCTTGCGGGCAATCTCCTGCCAGGCCGGCACTGCTGGCACTCTCTCCGAAATCCTCGTCACGTGCCGCGCCCAAACTGCCCGTGAAGGGCTGCAAAGGAGTATCTTGGGTCTCAGGTAGCTTCACTTGGGGTGGACATCTTCATCAGTTCGGGATATCGAGGAGGGCCCTAGTTGCAAGAAATCACCACCAGAATCACTTGCAAGCTGTTTGCGTCCTTGAGGGCCGAAGCTGTCATGGGGTTTTGTGTTGATCGGAGTCGGAGCCCTCGAACAAGAAAAGCGGAGGCTTTGGGGTTTGCACCAAGGGTGGGGTCGAATCTTGCGCAAGTAGCACCAAGGCTTCCAATCCCGGTTTCTGAGACTGGGCATTCTTGCTTTGAGGTCCCAACCCTCGTGGACGACTGGGATCAGAACCCCGAAGTGAACCGTTTTCTCAAACTATCCTCTGGTCCCTTCCGTGTTAAAAAACGTACGAGCCCAGGGTCGAAACAAGTGCAAACCTCCTTCAGCGACACCCTATAAATCCGAAAACTCGTCTGTGACAATCTACGTGCGAACCGTCCCTTCATCGGGAGAGGACTTTAGTTCAGCTCCGATCCTCGCGTTACCGAAAACCGAAGCCATGCTTTTGGTGGGAAGAGCGTCTGGAGCTGCCAAGTGTGAGATGGACTGGTTCCTACAATCATACTTGTGCTAGTCACATATCCATGGGGTTTTTCGGACTTCCCAAGGTGCATATTGAATTATTTCGGAGCTTGGGGTTTAGGGTCGGAAGCCCCTTGTCACAACGATGTTGCTGGATTCGTTCGTTTGTCTCACACGAAAACCCTGAGCCTAGCTTACGAAAGTCTGCAAAGCTAGACTCGCAACTTCTCAATGTTGGCTCGAAGACGCCCCCGTCCAAGACAGGGGCTCTGATTCGCCAAGACGGCGTGCGGGGAACGGGTTGTGGGCTTTTTCAAAATCGTTCCGAGGAAGGAGAGCTGTTGAGATTCTGTCTAAACAGCCCATCAACTACCCCCAGGCTCCCTTGACACTTCGAGCCAACTTCCCGAAGGCTCCCTTGATGTCTTCATTTCGCCGAGCCATGTCGGATTCTCTTTGACCTGAGTGCACTTGCACCATGTGTTCTCGATCCTTTGTTGTGCAGAAGCGCAGCGCCAAGTCCCTGAGCCGCTATCAGATTGGCGATAAACTGGGAGCAGGTGGGCACTGCAGGGGCCGAGTTCCTTTCTAAGGATTCTAAGGGAGAGCCGGCGAGCCTCAGCCCCCAGGCCCCGCATCCCACGGGTAGGGTAGGTACGAATCAACACCTCCGCTTGGAAGCTTCCCCGCCACTCCGGATTTTCACTGCCGTCATTTGAGGCTAAAGTGCCGGCGCCCCATGGATTGATAATCGAGCAGGTCTAAATTTCTGGCTTAGTCTTTGGGAGGACTCCATGTCATCGTACACCACCTCAACTCGGGTCCAGAAAGGGCCAATAGTTGAGAACAGTCCTCAGTGGATTCCAAAGGATTGAAACACAACTCCTGAAACCCATCCTTGAGGTTTGTGAGCCATTCGTGACTGGGTTTGGGTTCGGGACATAGGTTCAAGGGTCAAGGAGTGTTATTAATAAGTTATGAACAGCATTCCCCTTCCGGCGAACTGATTTTCCTGGCAGGCTGCTTCGGGACCGTAGCGAAGGCAACCGACAAGCTCTCAGGCGTTCGACGGGCCTTCAAGACTGTCTCCAAGGTCAAGCAAGCTCAAATGTCGAAGAAGGATCGGACTGGGGCTTCAACTGCGCATGCACTGCGTGCGCAGTAGCACCTTAGGCAGTTTGAGCCCCCTTCTGATTCTAGAGCTTCAGGAGTTGGTAGAAGGCGAAGGTGACAAATTGCATTGGTCTCCGTCAGGCGATGGTGATGATGACGATGACGGCCTGTGAAGACCTGGCGATGACGGTCACGGTGATGTTCGTGAGACGGTTTAGCTGTGGCTGAGCCATGGAAGTCTTGTCTGACTGCCCTGTTCCTTTCCGTGTTCATTGCAGGAAGCTGCAACGATGGCACTCCTGGACCATCCGAGCATTTGCCGCTGAGCTTCTCTGGGAGATGAGCTGAGCTTACTACAAGAGAGTGGGTCAGTGGCTCTACTCTGTGACGAAAGAGAAAGAGAGAGCCATAGAGAAAAGGAGAGAGGGAGAGAGAGGGAGGGAGGGGGCGAGCGCGGAGATTGGGATAGGGGCAGGGATTGCTCGGGAGGAGGAGACAGAGAAACAGCTAGACAGAGAGAGATAGAGAGAGTGCTAGAGAGAAGAAGTGTGTACCGCATGTTGTGCTGTCGGTCTAAGCTTCGGACGGCACCAGGCACAGCATAATCGTGGTGTAGACTCAGCAGACCCAAAGCTCTTCTTGCTGGAAGCCTGTGTTTTCGTGGTTTCTCGGAAGTGATGCACCCAAGACAGCAGTTAACCTGACCAAACTCGGACAGTTTTGGACTTGGCGTGAAAGCATACAGCATACATGAGAACCCAGAGGCTGGCCGCCAGTTCAATGGTAGAGGTTGAGCTTGAGGTGCAAACCTTCGGGCCTGAAGCAAACGAGGACGGCTGATAAAATGAAAACTGATGCGAGCCAGAGATGCAGTGGATTTCATGATGTAACTCTGCGATGCACCATAGCCCAACGATGAGACCACAAGAGAAGAGATTGTTCTTGCACATTGAGGTGCGTGGTAGCTGACAACTTGCCACTGATTCTTTTCACCATCCCTCCGCTACGTGATAACCAAGGAAGCCAAGGGTCTAGGGTGGGAAGAACAATCGGCAGCACAGATGAACAGGATCTTTGGGTTCTCTGCAGACTACGCTAACGGATGAAGTCCGGTTTCCATTCGTCTAAGCACCCCTCGGGGACTTAAACCCAACGGCACGGCACGGAAACCCATCTACTCAGGCCGGCTCTATGACATTATTGATGATAAAGACAACGCGTACTTCGTGATGGAGTCGCGCAGCTGCCAACAGAGGGCGGGGGTAAGGTGTCGCGGTGTCGCATCGGTAGGGACGTTAGTGCAGCATAGTCGGTTCTGCAACCACTCGATGAGCAGGCAGTGCTGTAAAGAGTTCTCCCTGGTTCGCAGAGGGAGGGCCCAAGCAGGTGCACAGATTGCCTTCGAAGTTGGCATTGTAGCGAAAGAGGGAATCTCATCGATCCCCGAAATACCAAACAAAGCCTTGACAGCCCGGTTGTGGCTCCCAACGCAGCGCAGTGGCAGGCTTGGGCTTTATAGGAGCCGGAAGAAGAGCACATGCATTTGCATCGCCAGGGACTTCAATCTGACGGTCCCAGGGACTCAGGGCTTGAGCGAGCCTAGGGGCTGAAATGCAGATGCAGAAGCGCACCAGCACAAGAGCAATGGTTAAACCCAGAACCCCTCAGTGCTTCATGATACCTGGATGCTGGACCAGAGACGCATATGACACTCTCCAACAAGATGTCCGTGGTGATGGTGATGGTGATGATGATATCAACAAGATGAGAACCCTAGAAACAGCCGCCATAAATAGCCAAATGAGACTGAGACGCACGTTCCCAGGCTCTGTGCCGGAGGTGATTTGCAGCAGCGCCTCGAGGGTTTCACCGACCAGTTCTTGCCCGAACCCACGGCGGCGCCACTGGGACGAAGGTTTTGCACATGACTCTTTCAGGGTTTAGATGATGTGAAGCCCACGTCTCAAGCTCACACTCCTAAGTCCTCCTGCCTGGCTAGAGCCAAAGTCCCTTAGCCGAAAGCTGAAGTCCTCCAAAAGTGTTCCTGCGTAGGGGAGAAGTTCGAGCGCACTCACGCTTGCTGCACTCCGAGACTAGTCACTAGTCTCCAGCCTGCCTTCGCGAAGTGCCTCACTATAGCAGGACAGCAAAACCCATGCCCTGACACTCTGATCCCGAAAGACTCCTCCTTAGTTGAAGTCTGTCCTTTGACAGCTGTCCGGTTGGATATAACACGGGCTGAATGATGAGGACGGCGATGACAATCAAGACGTCACCCCCACCCCGAGCAACAGAGCTTCAAAGAAAGCGTTGCGTGCAGACGTGCGGCTGCTTAGAGTGTCTGGGTAGGGAAAACCTACTGCTTCGCGGCCTCCACTGCAAAATACAGCAACTCTGGTTATTGGAAAAGCGTGAGGTCCCTTATGAAGCAGCTGTTCTCTGCCATGAACTACCTCCACCAGCCACTCTTCCTGGGGAGAGTCCGATTGCGAAGTCTTCAGAAGAAGCATCCGCAACGGCCAGGGCTCAAGAGGGCACTCGCTCTGAACTCTTTCTGTCTCTGTGAAATTGATTCAGAGAGAAGGCAGACTCGCGGAAACCCAGCTTTCCTGGAGGTCAAAGACTTTGGACCCTGAAAGCTCCGACCCTGAAATCGGGACCCTAGGCTCTGGATCGCGCATGGAGACTTCGCAGCGCGCAATGTTCTGATCAAGGAGAACAAGCCTTTGGATCAAAGCATCCCGGCTCGCTTAGCATCTCTTCCAATCGGGGTTCGGGCTCAGACGTAGAACATGCGGCTCACAGCTCTAGGGTTTCAGACGGCTTCGTCCTTATGGGACGGTGGGGTGAGTGGGGTCGAAGCCTCTCCGTAGAAGGTCGCATCGGAGTAGTTCTGTGTGGAAGCAGGACACAGCTTGGGGAGTCCCAAGGCTTCCTAGCAGCTCCTAGCATTTCACACAAAGAGCGGAGGTTTAAGCTCTCATCGGCATCTCCGTACCTATCAGCTTTGCTCGTGAAGCATACCGCTCACCAACTAAAGCAGTTAACCCCAAAACTGACAGACCCGGCTTGGCAAACCTTGTCTCTACATGTTTGGGCACCCTTGAAGACCTGACCTTAAGCCGGAGTGCCCATCATCCTGCCAGGATCCAGCCTTTAGGGACTTCAGCCCTTGCGCCTTCGGAAAGACCTCCATGGCGCAGCCCAAGAACCCTTTCCCGAGAGCCCGAGCCCCGTCGTTCCAAGACAGGCATGGTCAAAGTTGCAGATTTCGGGAGTTCCCGCAGCGTCGACACGCTGCTTGTCTTGACTGTTTTTGGGGGATTGAGGAGCTTTAGCGGCATGAAAGGGGATGGGTCTGTGGAAACTTGGGCGGGGCTCTATTCGGCTGTACCAGGATACCCCCTGAGACTGAACTCGAACTACGCCGGGTGCGGTTGCAAGGTGACCTGGAGGTTGGGGATTTGTAGAGCGTTGGGGTTTTGAAAGCTTCCAATACACTTATATTATACCTTTTTGCAGTCGACGGCGTGTTGCTTCCTGCACAAAACGGGTTGCACCTGCAGTTTTAGACTTTGCATGTAGGATGTACCAGTTTGAAAGCTGGAGGAGCTGAAAGCGAAGCAATTCGAGTGAACCTGTCAGGGGCGTAGGAGGCCATCAGCTGGGCACTGCAACACTTTTGGTTGGTCTATCGGACCTGAAAAGCAGCTCCCCGAATATGTTCGGGTCGTTTGCCTCTCACCCCTATGTTTTCATCGGCATAAGCTATTTTCAAAACTCACACTTAAAATCAGCAAAAACCCTAGGCCCCGACTCCAAGAAGCCTATCAGAGATGCCAGAGGACGCAAGATTCCGGATCACACAAGAGCGACATTTGGGGTCTGGGGCAGCCTGGCAGGAAAAGCCAATCGAAATCCCAGAGTCAAATGAGCTTGGGTGTGGGATGGGCTGCTGCCTCGACCTTAAGTCGAACGGCGTCTTCAAAAAAGTCGGTAACGTTGTGTTGTCAGTGTTGTCCTAGCTGGATTTGAGACAATCTTGCACATGTGCAGCTTCGGTCTCGTTCCGATTGTGCTTGCAATCTGATTGATGAAATCTCGAAGAGATCCTCATCACATTCCTGACCAGTCCGAAGCTGGGCAGTTGTCGAGTCTTTTAACATTGCTGAGAAAGACGATGCAGCCGTGACCTTGCTAACCCTCAACTCTAGGCCCTACACTTTAGTGAAGCAACCCCCCTGCCCACGGCAGAGGCGGCTCATGCGCGGCCTTGTTTGTGACATTAGCCGCGTTCTGGGCAAGTCCACGATCGCAAGCGCCGCCTGGCAATTCGGGGCTCAGTAGGCTGCCGGGGCTTGACAGTGTAGGGCTTGTCGATTTGGGAAACCTTCTAGGCAGTCTGTTTTATACAAAGAAGGCACCAACACAAGTTCACTACAGTCAGCATTCTCGTCGCGACACTTCACACTCCAATGGCAAAACCGTTCTGCAACCAACCGCGTTTGACTTCAAACATGACACCCGGAAGGGACCCAAAACCCCGAACCTAGGAAAATAGATTGAATCCTGAATCAAACCTCGAAGCGTTTTGGGGTTTAGGGCAGAGCCCAGGGCATGGAAGGTCGTTAGTAGTGACTAGACCTATATGGGACGAGCATGACGATCCAAGTTCACTTGAGGCTCGAAGTCGACCTGAACTAGGCGCCACACTCTTGTTATCTTGTGGAAGCCTCAGAAGAGAGGGGAACCAAATATGCACTCGTGAATATTCATATCCTCAGAAAGAACACTGACGAGGCCCTGACAAGAGACCTCTGATTTTCTGAAACTCGCAAAGATTGGAGTTTAAACCTTGAGCTCCGAAAGGTAAGGGAGACCGTAAACCCTGACAGACCAAGAGGCCTCTGGTCAAACGTCGGTTCGAAAGCCGATGGACGACAGTGCCACCGGACTGCGATGTGCGGTGACGGCTTCATCGTTTAGCTAGAGGGGCTTAGGGCTGACGACTTAGGGATAAGCGTTCTGGAGCAGGCTTCAGGAATCAGCACGGGTCGCCGGATACTGCGCTGTACACCCTCGAACACTCAAGTTATACAGATGTTTGCATTGCTGTCTGCTTGTGCCGCTGCCTTACGTGAAGGGGTGCCCGCCGGTGAACCTGCCACGGTAAGTTTGCGTGATGTCTCGACATGTCAAACGCCACGGTGCTGAAACATGGCCTTGGGTTGGGATTATCGTAGCTTGAGGCTATACTCTACCTTTTTCAGAACCACCTGGCTCAAATACGCGACATTCAGTGAAAGCTCCAGCATCAGGCGCCTTTATAGCTACCGACCTACTCGTAGTCGGAGTCTCATCTAGCGGCAACACCTAGTCTTCTGGCCCGTGGAGAACATGTATGTCTGTATGTGTGTAGGTATGTACATACGTAAGTGCACGTAGGTGTGTATGTATGTACTGTATGTATGTATGTATGTATGTCTGTATGTATGTATGTCTGTATGTCTGTATGTCTGTACGTCTGTATGTATGTATGTATGTATGTATGTCTGTATGTATGTATGTCTGTATGTCTGTATGTCTGTACGTCTGTATGTATGTATGTCTGTATGTATGTATGCATGCATGCATGCATGCATGCATGCATGTATGCAGGTATGCATGTATGCAGGTATGCAGGTATGCATGTATGCATGTATGCATGTATGTATGTATGTATGTATGTATGTATTGAATGAATGAATGAATGTATGTATGTATGTATGTATTGAATGAATGAATGAATGAATGAATGAATGAAATGAATGAATGAATGTATGAATGTATGAATGTATGAATGTATGTATGTATGTATGTATGTATGTATGTGTATGTATGTGTGCGTGTACGTGTACCTGTACCTGTACCTGTACCTGTACCTGTACGGACGGAGGGAGAGAAGGAGGGAGGGAGGGGTGAATGTATGTGTGTGTGTATATATATATATCTATATATATATATGTGAGAGAGAGAGAGAGAGAGAGTATATGTGCACACAAACACACTGCCCATGTGTGTAGGGGCGGCGGCAGAAAGGGAAATACGTGTACTTTAATGTTTTCTGCATTGAAATTTGTATGTTCATTGATATATTGATTCCCACAGAGATTGCAACTGCTGGCATGGCATCGGATCCGTCGTTTCGAGAATGAAGGAAACGCCCAAACTTTACATCTGCGCAAGGCTAAGACCAAACAATTTCCTACGACTGAGGCTCTGAGCGGTGTTCGTGATTGTTTGTCCAGTCCGATTTTAAGAAATCCACCGACAGACATCACCGTCCTTGCCGGCCAAAGCACCGCGCGCTGCAGCGTAGCTGCCGGCAGTAGCAGGGATGAAATAGCCGTCAGGCGTGTGGACATGGAGAGTCGGAGGAGCAGTTGAGGGAAGCAACCGTCGGTGCAAGGCCCAGACTTGAAATGTGGCCAACAAGAGAACTCCCAGAATTGTAATTTTAAAGAACTCCGAAGTTGACCGACGGCCGCTTGCAACATTCAGGCTGTGGATGATTCCACTGCTCTGAATGAGAAGAGTTTCTTTATCGGGAGAAGGTGATGGAGCGGGTGGGAAAACAGGGGTTATCGGTTTTCACTAGTGGGGCGAGCGTTGGGATCCGTACAGTCCAGAACACCAGACGACTCCTGCAACCGGTGTTCTGGATCAGCACTGTGCACGACGTCATGGACACCATTTAGGGCTTGTTGCTTCCGGAGAGTGCGGATGCAGCGACCCTCAGGCATGGATTGGGCATTCGGACGAGTCGCGCTGCCTTTGCGGCCGCATTCTTCGCCGTGATCCTGCTGCAAGGCCTTCAAGCTTTGGGCTCCGAGAAAGCATTGCGGAGCCCGGTGTTCGTACAGGAGCTTGCATGCAATGTCGTGAGACTCCGGACCCTAAGCCCTACATTGCAGTCCTGGAGTCCTTCCCTTCCGAATCACGGTTGACCCGAAGGTGGACTGCAGAAGAGGCTTTGCACCATCCCTGGCTGATTGGCGTGAAAATGCAGTCGAAGGAGACGGCGCCTGCAGGAAATAAGACTGCATTTAGATTTCAGGGTTTGAGCTCAGGATTGGAGGGGCAAACATAGCCGTAGAGCCTACCTCAAGAAAAGAGACGCCTGAGCGTGTCGCTTCGATCCACGGGAAGCCGGAATGGCCAAAGGATAGTTGCGTGTCCTGGCCCATGAAACCCTGGGCAGCTGAAATGGGAACGTTGCGTAGGAGGCTGATGCCAAGCCATGGTCAATCAGAGAATCCTGCACCTGAATCCCGCGTGAGTCGTTGCACGACAGCCCAGACTTAGGGTATGGTGCGCCTCCTTAAGCTTTTGACAGGAGGCAACCGTTCCAGAGAACATCCTGCAGCGCCTACAGCGGCTTCGACGCAAACCGATCTATGCAACTCAAAGCCAAAGCCCCACCTCCCGTGAAACTGACGCCCTCGGAGGGCGCAGAGCGGTCGGTTGCTGTGGAGCCTTGGTGGTTTGCATGCGTTGCCCGCAGGATTGTGGCAACGATGCCGACTGCTTACCACGGATTCTGCCCACCTGCTGCTACTGCTGCTGCTACTCCCACGAGTACTACTACGAAGCAAACCCGAGAGTTCAAGATGCAGGGCCTCTGTGCAAATTATAGCGACGTCGTCTCCGAAATTAGCGATCATAGTCGTCCCAAATTAAGCCAACTTAGCGACGCAGCCCTGGTGCCAATGTGACTCTTTGTATTGTTTGGCCCACTGGAACCTCAAAGAGCACCCCGGCTGGCACAGTCCGAGACCCACCGAAACCAGAAGCACCCTGTCCGGCTCCGCATGGTTGTCTTGGCCTGTCAAACCACCAAGATCTTTAACAAAGCTTCTGTGGTCCAGATGGAACCTCCAAACAAACGTATGTGCTTCCGAAGCGGGCCCGCGAGAGTCGTCGTAGTGACGCAGGGCTTTCGCGAACGCCAGCTGCCTGGAGCGGGTTGCGCTGCAAGCCATCGCAGAGCACCTTGGCAATTGCATTAGTAAGCACATTGCTCAGGCCATGGTTGCGAAAAATTCACCTGGCTTCCAGCGATGACACTCTGCTGAGCACGGAAAGTGTGCACCCGTTTGTCAGTCAGGTCCTTCGTTGCTCAGTTGCTGTGCAATTCAATGAGCACTCTGCCTTGGCAACTAATCTTGATGCATCGGGTGCTCTTTGTCTGTCATTGGTGTCACCCGCTGTTGAAACACATTGCAGCCGGCCTTGCAGCTTTGCGCCGCACTTCCTCACTTCCGCTACTCTCATCCGCATGAAGTCGAAGGTTCAGTTTCTTATCATAAGCCAAAATTTTCTTTCTCCTGGCGCGCGGGAACTTTTGTGTACAACAGCTTCTGTCGATTCCCCCGTACAGTCAGATGAGATTTTGGGATCAGACTGGGAACAAAACTGGTACTCGGCGTGCTGCCTTCGTGCCTCAAGCTTTCCAGCCTGTCCGACCTCTTTTTGGCATGGCGAAAGATGCAGTCTTGCTTGCCTGCAGTCCATGCTCTATATCTGTCGCCGGACCGGAAGGCTTGAGACCGCTCTATTGCTATCAGAAGATTGATATAGCATCCCTTTCGATGGCAGCTTGATCTGTGTCGCCCCTGCTTGAGCCAAGCATGGGATGTCAGACGTTCGGGATTTCCGCAAGCATGACAACAACAGCAGCAATAACAACAAACAAGGTGATGTAGAAGCCTTAAGAGTAATCAACACTGACCCCAACAGGGCACAATTGACCCTAGTTTGCTTTCACCTCAGGGCTGAGGGAGCCCAGCTATTTCTTTCGAAGGCAGAGAGGAGGCTGCGAACACCTCTTTGTCACGCTTGACAAGCCACTTGGCATTCGAATGATCGTCTAAAGACCCCGGAATCTTTGCTGTGATGCCGGTCTTGAAGCTTCCTGGAGCACTGAAGCTTAAGGGAAGGCTGCACTAGCGACAGGCGAGAGGAACTCTTGCTTGGGGCCCGCGAGCTTGAAAGAAGCTCTAAACCCCACAACCTTGAAGATTTTACCACCTAACAAGCCTCCGGCACCATCCTGGCATCATGTTGCTTCCAGGGACGCTGATGGCCTCCTCACACCAGCAGACCTCCAGTGCTGTGGAGCGAAGGATAGGGTTGGCTCTTGCAGGGTTTGTGTTGGGGAGGGACACGGTTCAGAGAGTGGTGGCGGGGTTTTAACGGAGGAGTAAACTTTTCCGTGTGATTTCAGCGGCGTTGCACAGCCCAGGTGCTCCCTGGAAGAAGTCTTCGGCACAGCCGCTGAGATGCCGAACTTCCATTTTCTCCTGGCCGAGGCAGCGGCTTGAGGGTCAGCGTTTAGTGCTTCCAGTGGTTATCAGATTTAGGATTTGAGAATTTTAGGGCACCGGTTGCGGCTCTTCGGGATGAAAGCTTGTTTTTGGACTTGTGTGGTCACTATAAGTTCGATAGCAAGCAAAATTCCAATTGGACTTAAGAAAAAGACAGGCTATAGCAGCGTCAGGGCTCAGCCCTTGCCGTTAAGGCCTTCAGGCCTGCGGCGGTTCCTTGCCGAGCAAAGGCAGAGTTTAGGGTTTAGAAGTTATAAGGGCTAGTCTTGAGGCCACCAACATCTCAAGAAGCATGTTTCGGAGCTCAAGCAGCAGGGGCTGCTTTCACTTGGGTTTTCCAATACCGACACTGTGGGGGGGTAGCTCTCATGCTCAGGACCGTCGCCCTGCTGGGCTTGACATAAAATTGTTGGCCTTGTTGTCTTCGGCTGCGGCATAGAGAAGGAGTCTCCCGAAGAGAATCCCCAGTGTTCGGAGTCAACCTTTCTCTTGCGGCCGGTTTTGCGAGAAGCTGGAACGAGAAGCAGCGGAAGTCACAGAACGACTCAGGCCTTGCTGGCCGAATCCAATGCAAAGCCGGCTACGGTTCTACGAGCAGCAGCAACAACAACAGCAACAAGATCAGAGCACTCAAAAGTTAGCCTCATTCGCGGGTTGCCCCGGCAACCTGATATCCAAATGCCAGGTAGATCCGGATGGTGTCGGCGCGGTAGAGCTTTCAACCTTCAATGCTGCGATGCTCCAGGCTCGGTGGGCCTTGCTTGACCGGAAGATGTGTCAAATGTGAGAGTACATGCTGACAGGGTGTATGTTTCACTTCAGGAATCGCATCGCGGCCCCAGCCCCAAACTTCAGATCCTGGCGACAATGAAAATCGCAGTCAGTTCAGCCTGCGTTTGCTCTTTGAGCTCCACGTCACCGTACTCGCACTGACACTACCAGTCACATGAACCCCTAGTCCCTCGCCATGAGAACGAACTTGCTGCAAACCCGAAAGACTAAGCCAAAACAAAATGATTCTCAAGCCGCAAATCTTCAACGGCTCCGTAGTGACATGCCCACCTGATTTCAATTGAGCTTGTTGCGTAGATCAAGAAACTCGGAAACTTGGGTTCACATTCCGTGGGAATGCGGTCATGGGCCTCGCCCTGCATCTCCGAACCATCACGAGAAAGGTTGTGGAATCTGTCGTGGTTTTGTCTTGGCCGACGAGGCAGCCAGCTTGGACAAGAGAACGGTGACAGCCGGCTTCCGTGTGATCGACAGGGACGCTTGGCTGTGAAATGTGGAGCCGGGCAGTTGTGGGCTCGGAGTTTAAAGGCTACCCTTCGGTGATTCCGGAGAGCAGCAACGACTCTTTGACTTGCGTTTTGCCTGATTGCCATGGTCACTGTAATGATATCCAGCCCCCAACACAGACAACAAAGAAATGTCGCCAGAATTCTTCTCGAATCACGGAGAAACCAAGAGAAACAGAGTTCTAGCCGCAGCAGCACACCTCGTAGCAGTAGCAGTCGCAGTAGCGGTAGCCGTAGCGGTAGCGTTAGCGGTAGTGGTAGCAGTAGTAGTAGTCGTCGTCGTCGTAGTAGCAGGAGTAGTAGTAGTAGTAGTAGTAGTAGTAGTAGTAGCAGTAGTAGTAGCATCAGCAGCAGCAGGAGGTCGTCGTCGTGGCCTTACATAGTTGCAGTAGCAGTAGCAGTAACAGTATAGCAGCAGCAGCAGCAGTAGTAGTAGCAGCAGTAGCAACGGTAGCAGCAGTAGTAGTAGTAGTAGTAGTAGTAGTAGTAATCGTGGTCGTAGTCGTAGTCGTAGTCGTAGTCGTCGTAGTAGTAGTAGTAGTAGTCGTAGTAGTAGTCGTAGTAGTCGTAGTCGAAGTCGTAGTCGTAGTCGTAGTCGTAGTCGTAGTCGTAGTCGTAGCCGTAGCCGTAGTCGTAGTCGTGGTCGTAGTNNAGCAGTACTAGTAGTACTAGTAGTACCAGTAGTGGTAGTAGTAGTCGTAGTGGTAGCAATCGCGGCCGCAGTCGCAGTCGCAATAGGAGTAGGAGCAGTAGGAGTAGTCGTCGTCGTCGTCGTAGTAGTAGTAGTAGTGGTACGATACATTTTACATAGGCATGAGACGCCGCAAGGGTGGTTGCCTTCGTTTTCTTGAGCTATGCCGTCATTGCCGTTTCAGAGCACCGCAACTTCTAAACTTTTCGTCAGCGAATCTTAGAGCCTCGGGCCTCCAGCCGGGAATCCCAACCCCCCGTCTCAACCTTAAGCCCTCAATCTTTATACGTACTAACGCGACAGACAGATTCCGTGCTCCTAATCTCTACAACTTTCGTGGTCGCTGCAGGCGGCGCTGCTCCTTGGCGACTTTGAGAAGTGCCAGTCGAAATTAGAGGCGAAAGTGGGTCCTACTACGGGGGCCTCATGACTTAGAAAAGGGAATAGGGTTCTGTCTGGGGTCTATTCTACAAAAACCCTAGGCCCTAAACCCTAAAACCCAACGAACAAGATTGTTAGTTCTCAAGGCTTCTGCAGTACGTAGAGCGTTGTGCATGGCGTTACGGGGCTTACATCTGCTTTTTCTCGTACCCTTAACAGGGCTTTAGTATATAGGTGCTGTTTTCATGCAGGGCTTAGTCTTTGGTTGAAGGCGTTTCGTATAGGTGTTTGGCTTTCAGGCACGGTTTCTTCGGGTTTCGGGCTCCCCCTGACCTAGCCTAGCCTACTTGCTTTGCGCAGTGCCTGAACTTACGATGTTCGGACCCCTAAGCCCTAAAACCCTAAACCCCAAACCCTAAACCCCTAAACCCCTAAACTCCTAAACCCCTAAACCCCAAACCCTAAACCCCTAAACCCCTAAACTCCCAAAACCCAAACCAAGGCCCTAAACCCAGCAGGATACACGCAACCCAAAAGCCTGGAATCGATCGAATCAACTCTAAAGCCCGGAAGAATCTTTGGGGTTTAGGGTTTTAGGGCTTGGGTGGGAGTTAGGAATTAAATAGGGTTTAGGGTTTTAGGGCTTGGGGGTGTGTTAGGAATTAAATAGGG
>CAJNJA010088108.1:208-11837 GCA_905231915.1 Symbiodinium necroappetens
CATACATACATACATGCATGCATCCGTAAATAGAAGCATTTTGTATGCAACCTGTAGACACCCACACTCTTGTCTATGCACATATATATATATATACATAAAGAAAATACATGTAAATATACATATGAGTACACATACGTATGTGCATGTGCCAAGTTGCATGTCTACATGACCGTTTTTGACGAGTCACCTGAATACGACGGGTTCTGCAACACTCCTATCGACCCAGGTCCTTGATCTCTGCCATGCTTCACTAAAATGAAAAGGAACGCCTAGTGCTATCATCCTGTGCACGATATCGGACAAGACATTGCATACGCCGACCAATATGCGCTTTATTATATGTTTACTCGCAGATTACTTCTGCATGTATAAACAGGTACTACTTCGCCAAAGGAAATTGCATTAGAACGCATGCCGCTTTCCAAAGTCTATTTACATGCGAGTCCCAGCAGACCAAAAAGACAAGCCCCCCGTGCCCTCAACCTGTTAGCCAACACTTGCTGTACTGCCAGTGTCCTACCGCTACCAAATGCACCAACTGGGGTCCTCCGCCGCAACCTTGGTTGCAGCCATGCCGGCACTCGCTTGACAGCGCCGCAGCAGAGCAGGCACAAGGAATGCTCGTGCTGAAGTTTGGATTGCAGGGTGCGAGTTCAGGTCAGGGCTTGTTGTGTGTGTGATGTGTAGGATTTAAAGGCCCTGGGCGAGAGGGCTTACTGTCATCAGCATGATTGGTTTGGCTTCAAGGGCGTGGGAAGACATCCCCGTCCAGTGGGCGACTTCCATCTGTCAGGTTTCAGAAAAGCTCTCGACGGTGAACTGTCGCAACCACTAGCTCACGAGCTGCATCTGGTTACGACATAACATGCCTGACAAAGGTTCTATTTTCTGCAGTCGTTCGTGTTGGCGAAGCCGAGCGGTCGTGTTTCAGTGTAGTTTAATCATCTGCAGTATGCGGTCCAAAGCCTGTCAGCGTTGCTCGATAATTGCGACCTCCATATGCAGTATGATGCTCGAGGCTGGACAGCAAACCGCGTGCGGTTCTTCGCTGCCTATCTAGAGGCAAACTGCGTCGAAAGGCATGGCAAGGTCTACACTGATGTTCCGGTGGCAGCCACGTGTCAGACAACAACAAAACAAGCCAGCAAAAAGGGCGGGGCAAAAGACTATGAGCACGTCTCACGTCAAGGACCCCCCCCCCCGACTCAGTGTTAGTTGAACTGCTACTTGCGAACTCAGTCCTTTTGCTGCAGAACTTCAGGACTCGGAGCTTCTAGTGGCACTTCACGCAGCTGCTCTTGCACGACACCTTGGCAGTCGTTCTTTCACTTCTGCTAACTGTTGAGCGCGCATAGTCACTTCAGGGATGCCATGCCCAGAAACGCGTGTGCAGTGAATGTAGAAATGCAAAGATTTGTCAAGTGGGCGGTATCTGGGTCACCCGCTTTGTCAGCCACCCGGCTACCTACTTAACCAGCCTTGCATACAGCAGGGTCATGCCCTAAACCCTAAACCCTACACCCTATAAACCCTAAGCCCTACACCCTAAACCCTATAAGCCCTAAACCCTAAAAGGGTTATGCCAACAGGGGGCAGTCGAGTGAGGGATCTCCTCAGGAGCTGAAGCTCGAACCGCCACCTTCAAGCGGGTCGCCCCAGGTGACGACCTTCCGAAGGCGAAGGCTTGGCAGCAAGTTGAACATAGAAATGCCTTCGTTTGCTGGGATTGCTTAAAAGAGGCCACTTCAAAAAGAATAGCTTTGGAGTCTGGAGAAGCTGGCCCCTCATCCAGAAACAGCCGGCAGCAGTAGTCGGGGTGTCGAGCATATAATCTGCCTACGATTGTTCCGGAACTTCATGCCATTACTCTCTCCATACCTCATGACAGCTCAACCGCAGTTTCGGCAGTACCTTCTTAATGAGACGTGCAAGTCCGAGGCCCAACCTTAACCTAGCAGCAAGCTAGTGTTTTGTAGTGTCCCTACTAATACTTGGGTCTATCATAAGAACCTACGAACAAGTAAAGTATGGTAGTTCGAGGCAACGCCGTAAGAGCCCCACCTTTCCGTCCCCACAAATGGCGGCGAAGGCGCCATAAGTCGCCTCAGAGAGCAGTTTGGGCTACCTTGAGGTGTTTGACAACCTAATATGCTGATATTCTCATTATCATTACTATGTTGCTTTGGTAACTAATAGCAATAATGATAGCCATCATCATCACGAACAAATCCATAAATACTACATTGGCATGTGCAAAGGGACTTCGTGCCCATACAACAAAAAACCTACCTCAAACTAATATGTACTGGAACAAGCAGGCAGGCAAGGACTCAGTAAGCTACAGTATCCCAAGAGTTCCCACTACCATTACTAATGCAGCAATAGTAACAATAATCATACCTGAAATGAATGAGTTAATACAAGAATACATAGATGAATGGACAAGTAAATAAATACATAGCAATAAAGCGGGCAAGTGAACAAAACACAACTGCATCAGAACTACCGAGTCGAGCCTCTAGATAACATCCTACTACACTCCCTTCAACAACCTGAGGAGTTCTCTAAATGAGAGTCCCTTTATTATGTTCGAGGGCCCTTCTTTTTAAAGGTGCCGTATTTTGGGGGGGGGATCTCAGAAGGGACCCTAATTCAGAGGCTTTGGTTGTGGCCTGCTCACAGCGCGTGTGCTGCCAGTAGGAAAGAAACAAAACCACCTGTTTCATAGTGAAGCTCTAAACCCTATAACTACCGATACTCTCCATTGTGGTTCAGTTGTTGGTTAATTACCTTATATAGGATCCTAGATACACTACAACGGATAACTATAGGTAAACCTTAGAGTGTCTCCAAAGCTGCGCGGAGCTCCCGCACGTCGGTGAGATTGGAGCAGTCCTAAAAGGCTTTCGAATCGCGAGGCTCTCTGACAGTTCTCTGAATTATATATATAAATATACATATATATATGTATATATATATGTATATATATATATTATATATATAACATATATATATGTATACATCCATATATATATATATATGTATACATATATATATATATATGTATGTATGTATGTATGTATGCATGTATGCATGTATACATGTGTATAATATATATATATATGTAATATATATATATATATACACACATAGATATATAGATACACACAGACTTTCTACATAAATGAATGTGATAAAAAAGGATATAACTCTAAGATAAATATAAATATATGCTTTTACGTACATACAGACATACATACATACGTACATACATACATACATACATACATACATACACGCACACAAACGCACACCACGAAACAGGCAGCAATCCAGCGAGTTGTACTGACAGGCACCCCAATTGTTGAAACTATGCTGGGAGGTGGTTAAACCCATGTTTTTCATGGGGACCAAGGACCGCGGCTTGCATCTGTCTGAACCCGTGCGTCCGCCAACATCTTCATGCCAACGTGCACCATCCCTGCCCTGAAACCACCACCAGCTAGCCTATAACAACGAAAACCTAGGATAGTAGTAATAGAGGAACTTCTGACTCCCAACCCCAATTCTAACCCAAGCCCAGCAGCTTCCTCACCTCCATAATCTGGGTGGCCCCAAACCACCTGGGTCACTGACTCGTCTCGGTTCAAGAATCTTGCGTCTCAGAGCTTCAGATTCAAGGATACTTTGGCTAAATCTTGGGTGTGGATGCGCTTTATGGCCTCGTGATCAGCTCCAAGTGCAAATCCTAGGCCTCAATCCTCACACCCCATCGCCCTAAACCATGAGGCTCTGAACCAACATATTCCGACCCTTACTGCCCCAAGTCTCGAAAACCCTAAACCCCTCACTTGGTTCTTTCGGGGTGTGCCCGAGGCGCCACGCGGCCATCGCTGCGAAGCGCTGCGAAGGCTCCGCCGTTTCCGCAGAGCTGGACGACCTCCTGGAGATCCTGTGGAGATGAGACGATTTTCACGCATGTGCATGTATGCGTATGTATATCTATATATATATATACATACATACATGCACCAGAAAAGATCGATTTTGTTCGTTGTATATAGATGTATGTATGTATGTATGTATGTATGTATGCATGGATGTATGTATGTATGTATGTATGTATGTAGGTATGTAGGTATGTAGGTATGTAGGTATGTAGGTATGTACGTTTGTCTGTATACATAAACAAGGAAACATGTGTGGGTCTGTTTACTTACACCCAAGCACTGCATCGGCAGAACGTCTTTAAGACCCAGACTTCCAGGGAAACTCCTTTCAGACTATACAGCTCATCCTCGATCTTCTTGAGGTCCAAAGCACCACCATATCCTTGGCACTCAGCAGAAGATTCTCTGCGAAAGTGCCCCCAGGTACACCATGTTTAGGGTGAGGGCCATGGGGAGTTTGAGTTGAACTGACTGGCTAAGGCATGTGATGTAGCAACCTGGTTATCTAGACCAGGTTTTAAAGGGGCTACGTCATCAATACTTGGCGGAGCCCCAAAGAAACAATCTCACCGAATTTTCAGGCCCCTTGCGTTAGACGAATGGCATATGAAGCTCAGGTTCACAGTAAGCATGCAGCACATTCCATGGTCTGGCTCACGCTGAGGCCTAAACTAAACCCCGAAAGCCGTGAAACAGCCCCTCTCCAAAACTCTAAACTCCAAACCCTAAGCCCTAAATAAGCCTAAACCCTGACTCACCCCAAAACCCTAAATCCTACACCCTCTACATCTTCGCGGAGCCCTGTGGCCGAGTTTCGATGGTTTCCCCACGCCTCTACGCTGCCATCGATCCGAAGGGCTGCAAATGAAAAAGAAGTTGCAGCAATTGACCTTGGAGGGGTGTATTGGATTTGGGGATTCTGGGCTTCAGGGGTTTTGAGGTTCGGGGCCTTCGGGGTGTATAGGCTTAGGGCTTAGGATTTGGGGCTTAAGCTTGAGGGCGTTTAGGGTTGAGGGTTGGTGTTTCAGGATAGGATCAGGGTAATTACTTGGTTTGTTGGTGTGCGAGTTCTGGCTTCGATGCGTCTCCAGGCGAATCCCCAAAGCCCATGGGCCGGCTCTTCCTCGCAGCTTCAGAAAGCCTCCAAAAAACATCAGGGTCCCTGTTTCAGGGAACTGTTTATGAGGGTGCCTTACTATTATTTGGGCCCCAGAAAGGGGCCCTAACTTAGAGAACTACCCACATGATTTTTCAACACCCGCAACCAACTAAGACCTCGAGCGTGAAGTAGCCGAGCCCGGACACTGCACGAGCTCCGATATCCTTCTCTCAATCTATCATACTCCACGCTACTATACATACTATACTATACTTTGCTGTACTGTAATATACTATTCCGTACTGTACTATCACATAGTATACTCTACAAACATCAAGCAAATACCAGCCCTGAGCTGCCAAATCCAAACGTGGCTGGGTTTACTCCGAAATCGGTATCCCTGCAGCCCTCGACACATCGAAACAAGAACAGAGAGAGCGGCATAGATGGAAAAGGTATCAGTAACAGGAACGGCTGTCCCCACATATCACACATGATATGTGCAAAGGCAAAAAAAGGCGAAACATAAAGGTAACATAGGCAGTAGCTGCCACGCAAACGGCGAATCTGCGGACTACTTCTTGTTCGAGCACGAACTGTGTACGCATCGGCGCAACAATGTAACGACCTGGTACTTGGACAACTTTCAAGGAGAACAACCACACCAATAAATACATACGGTGTGGTAGGTAGGCTCTAATGCATCCGTTTCAGTCGACTCGGCAAAGCAATGCTAAACGCTGCAACATCAACCGAAGCTCTTGAACAATTAAACAGTCGACAACCAGCGTGCAACACTGCAACAACGTACCTGATAACACAATTCTTTGGATATATCGGCGACAGAAGATCGAGACCAAGCCGACAACAAAAAAAAAAAACATTCATTCCAACACACAAGCTACTGCTTGGCAGCAGCGCAGCAAAGTGCTAGATTCGGAGATTGATATACCGTAAAACTGTACAATATAATATGCTGTAGTACAAGAATGTAGAACAGAATAGAACAGATTATTTACACAGAACAGAAAAGATTCTGAACAAATCAAACACATTACCGTAATGCTGACAATATACCGTATCGAACAGCTTACAGCTGCAGAGTTGAGCCATCAAATAGTCAGTCGGTCACGCACATAGACCAGTGCAACTACGAGTATAACGACGGCCGCATGCATCAGACACTGCAATTATGCATGATAAGGCTCGCGCAAGAACTAGCCTGCTGCAGTTCGAAAAGCGAAATAATGCTTAATGAAGCGACGCAGTGATTTGCACGTTCTCTCACGTGGTCAGAGACCGGGCAGTCCACAACAAGAACACTAACACACCACCAAGCTGTCATATGTAGTTTGTGGATGGCAAGGGTCCCACATTAGCCATGAAGCCTAAACCCTATAGCAGCTCTCATAGTACAGGACCAACAGCCGGCGAGACGCTGCACCCGATGTTGCTCGCAGCCTGAACTGGGTTTCGATCAATTGGACCAGGGATTTGGATATTGTGGTATAAGTCTCTCTCTCTCTCTCTCTGCGTATACATCACTCTCTCTCTCTCTCTCTCTCTCTCTCTCGATATATATATATATATAAACATAAACATATAGATAGATAGACAGATAGATAGATAGACAGATAGATAGAGAGATAGATAGATAGAGATATAGATATAAATATAAATATACACATACATCTAAATCTAAATATACATAGACATATAAATATACATCTTCATATACATATACATATAAATAAATAAATACATAAACACATAAATCAATGAATAAGCACATAAATAAATAAATAAATAAAAATAAATAAATAAATAAATATATATATATATATGCACACACACACACACACGCTCACTGTGAAAGACTATTCTTCCGAGCCCGTGGGGCTTCGAGATGTGGAGTTCGGGTCCTTGCTTTCGGGCGGCCTGGCGGCTTCGAAGAGCGCTGTTGGGCTTTGGGGATGAGTCTGACAATTCGGACTGCACGGGGTTCAGCTCCCTGCAAGACAAGGCACAAAACTGTAACCCTAAACCTCTATATAGAGAGGTTTAGGGTTTATAAACCCTATTAACCCTAAACCCTGAAAAATTAAACCCCTAAAGCCCTACACCCTAAACCCTCAAAACCCTAAAGCCCTATAAACCCTAAGGTGGTCGAAACGGCCCCGGCCTCCCTCGCAGGAGCCCCAGGTCACGACACTGCCATCCTGACCACGCGGAAGAGCCGAGGTCCCATGGATCGGTGTTCAGGGGTTTAGGGTTTAGGGTTTAGGGGGTCCTGTTCCGCCGGCTACTCCTCCTCCTCCTCCTCCTCCAACTGCAACTCCCACTTCTTCTTCTACTTTTACTTTTTCTTCTACTTCTTCTTCTTCTACGACGACTACTACTACTACTACTCCTCCTCCTGCTGCTGCTGCTGCTGTTACTACTACTACTACTACTACTACTACTACTACTGCGACGCCGACGACTACCACTACTACTGACGACAACGACGACCACCACGACGACGACGACGATGACTACTACTAATTATTAACGACGACGACGACGACAGCACCAGCACTGCCAGCAGGACTACGACCGCCACAACCACCACCATGACAACTGTTGCTATGGTACACATGTACTGTCACGATTCCCTTGCGTTGCCTCCCGGTGGATTGCGGCAAACGCCTTTCCGGAGCCCTCGGCAGAGACCCAAACCGGGAAGGTCATACTATAAATCTGTCCAACATAGGAACGGGCGTGCTGACTGATAGTTCCAGAACGTTTTGTCTAACATAGGGACGGACCTCCCATAGTTGCCTTCTTAACACTCTGGAAGTACACCACAGCTGGTTTTTGAGGCTTGTACAATCCGGCGACCGATTCATTTGCAAACTGAGGCATATAGGTTTGCTGCATCCTAAAGGGGCTGTTTTGCAACGGCTTCAACCCGGCTTTGTATCTACCGAGCAGAACACGATTGGGGCTTGGAGTGGGGCTTAAACTTGTAGTACACCTTGCCTGAAGGCCAGTACTGGTAACAGATGCGACTACCGTCTCGCTTGTCCTCCGAGCTTGCATGGGTGAATCTTCTTCGGCGCTTCCGGACTGCCTCTACCGCGTGAAGTCTTGGCCGCAGCTATTGCCCAAGATCCTGAATCCTAACCTACGGCAACAGACGTGCAGATGTGGCAGAGCTCTGCTTTACTGTGTCTCTCATCTCATCAAAAGATGCTCCGTCGCCCCTGCAGCTGTCCAAAGGGTCAGCTACAACCTTCAAATTATCATGCTCGCCGCTGGCTCACACCTCTCCGTCCTTAGGCTTAAACCTTAAAAAGCTCCCGAAGCCTGGCATACCGATTGGCCCAACGGCCGGACCCTTGAGAAACCGTAAAGCCTCAGCTGCGCCTGGATGTCGCAGAAACCGCCTCTGCGGAGAACTCCTTCAAAGGGCCCGGGATCACCGCCTGGGAAAAAGCGAGATCTCGAAGGCAAGGGCTGGCTCATTTTCTTGTCCAACTCTATGAAGGATTCTGAAGCTAAAGCTGTCGGTTGTTCGATTTCCAGTTTTAAGGGCTCGAGACGCAACCGTAAGCACTGCTTCTTCCGGTCCTCTATGAAGCCTACACCCCGAACTTCAAACCCCAGTTGCCATACGCAAAGCTACTACATGCTCGTCACTGCATGACCTTATCATAGCGCAGGGCTTTCGATCTTTGATCTGCGAACTCTGCTTTTGCCTGAAGTTGCTTCGCCCCAGGGGATGACAACGCCATCCGAACGAAGAGCAGCGAAGGCCGAACTCGTGGCCTTTGCAGGGATCGGCTTGGCAGCATTAAGGAGGGGTGGAGTTAGAGACAAAAATCTGATTCACGATTTAAGAGCTTAGAGATTCAGGGCATTTGGCATTTGCGACAGCGCAGCCACGCTTGGAACAAACGCAGAAGGTCATGCAAACTTTTTGACATGATGAAGACTGATTAAGCAAGGCTGCTGCTTTCAGCCGGGATTCTTGCGCAGGACCAGAAGAACAGCAAAAACGAACAAAGGTTGCATCAGATCTATCAGAGAAGGCCCCATATGCCTATACACCCACGTAAGGTTCTGAATACTCCTTGCCGGGTACGGCTCGTAAATCTGAAGCAGCCCCTCTGGCATGTATTTCTTTGAAGTGGCGTTAGAGCACCTTGTGCGCCACACGTACGACCCAAGCCTAACTAGCAGGCCTGGATACGAAGGAAGCTTAGCCAGCCATGTCAAAAAGTCTACAGCGCCATCAAACTTTTCTCCTGCCTGGGCACGGATAAAACTTGGGGGAACAATTCAGAGCGTACGGGCTGTGAGTCAATGTAGTACTGCGCCCTGAGGAAACGGGAGTTTCCGAAAATAGGGGACCCTAATATAGTATCCTTAATAGTAGGATCCTTATTATAAGGACCCCAAAATAAGGTACCCTAATTTTCGGAAAGTCCCATATAACACGAAACCTCGATCTGGCAAACGTCCACGAGATCCTCGGCTGCAGCACCTGCGGAGTGATTTGAAGACTTTCTCTCTCTCTCTCTCTCTCTCTCCCTCTGTCTCTGTGCCTATCTACCTCTCTATTTTCCTTCTGAGTGGCTAAACGCTGCTCACTATCTATCTATCTATCTATCTATCTATCTATATATATATAGTGGGCCAGGGGTTTCCCCCTAGCCATCTGTCCGTCTCTCTCTCTCTCTCTCTGTCTCTCTGTGTGTGTTTACAAGTCGGTATGTTATATATACGTATATACATATAAAAGCATATACCTGCGATACCTCCCATCCCCACGACCAACATTCGGCCATGCAATTGCTCATATGTGTGTGTGTGTGCGCGTGCGTGTTCCTGTGTTGTTGAAGTGGGTCGGAGGCCGAAATCCCTGTAAGTGCCGCAAGATGAAGTAGCCGTTGTTGGTGTTTAGAGAGTATACGCGCCATACCACAAAACACAGGTTCCAGCTTCGCGGCAACATTTCTTGTCGCTCTATCTGCTATCATGTCATGTGCCGTGCGTAGGCAACATGTACCAGTGCAGTTCCTGCTATCTAATCTTCGAGTAGCATTTGCAATCCATGTGTCATGGTCTGTATGATTGAATACGCAGTTCATGTTGGTTTAGTGTTCGCTGAACTTTCACATACTTATGTGACACATGCATGGACCTATGAGTTACCAATACCTGCTGTTTAATTTTCAGTCAGTAAATACGATAATTACATGTTTATTGCTTCCGGAGTGAATATGAAGCTGGTATCGGATAAGTATTTGCTGAACATTCCGGGTCGTTTCGCCTCACATATAATTCTGCCCAACTAACAAACCAGAACATATTCATAAACATGGCCCCCCCTCACACTAGCTGTCTTGGAACAGCTATAGGCAGAAGTTACGTTCTAATTCGCTCTTGGACAGTAGTCGAACTACACAAATGGTTAGCAATGAGCTATATTGCTTCGAGATCGAACATGTATGAGCAACCGTTCATCGTCAGATAGATCTGAAGCTTATAATTCATGATGAAATGTTGATTAAGTTGTGCTTTAACATCACATGCTAGATGAGCTTAAGCTCGCAGACGTCTCTGTTTTGGAATACATAGCTACATGTCAAGACTGAACAGCAAGTATTGCACGAGTATGTATGTAAGGCTTAACTATGAAGCAATCTGTGTTTCACATGCACTACCCTAAGGGTCCATGTACCCAAATAGTATATACGTTGGCCTTAAAGTAGTCCCTATAGAGGTACTTTGGGGCCAAAGTATATGCTATTTGGGTACATGGACCCTTTGGGCTAAACATATCATATCCCAAGCCCAAGGGTAAATTTTCAGTAAACACCAAACTGTCATAACAGACAAGCAGATAATAAAACCCGAGATGTCGGATAAGCTGCCTGTGAACATCAACGGCTAAACACTTATATATTAGGCGAAGACTGATGTACTTCTGTTTTCCTTTTATTAAGCCAGCAATTAGACATGTTTGAACTTGTATATTTCAATACTTAGGTATCTAATGTATATTAGAGCATGTATCACTGCATCAGGTAATAACCTGTGCTACAAGTATAGAGAACGAGCTACATGGTTCTTATACATATCAACAGCTAATCAAATCTTTATCAATGTAAGACTTCAATCGCGTTAATTACATATTATACAATGTCGGTGACAGCAGCTGGACACGGCTTAAGCATGGTACGAGTATTCAGAGTTCAAACGGCATGAAACTCGCAAACAGTCCAATTTTACTAAACAAAAAATACCGCAACACAAAAAATACAGGCGTCCGACAATGATCCCTGGGTACGCGAGCGAGAGGGAAGGTATGTTTTGGAAATGCAGAGAAGTCCAAAATTCGAAAACCCCAAGCTTAGGGATTCCGGATTTGCAAAAGCTCCAAAACTTCTCTTCATACGTTTTGGACGTTTGGAGCTGTTGTAACTTTTGGAAAGTTTTGGAGTTCTGGGAATTTTCCGAATCCATGAAATTTCATGTGAGGGGTTGGTCTGGGCGGAGAAGGGGGGCATATACATACATACATACATAC
>CAJNJA010088119.1:9159-19858 GCA_905231915.1 Symbiodinium necroappetens
CCCTAAACCCTGAACACTAAATCCTGAACCCTTTTGGGGTTCATGTCCTCCTTAAACCCTAAGCCCTAAACCCTGAACACTAGATCCTGAACCCTTTTGGGGTTCATATCCTCCTTAAACCCTAAGCCCTAAACCCTGGACACTAAATCCTGAACCCTTTTGGGGTTCATATCCTCCTTAAACCCGAAGCCCTAAACCCTGAACACTAAATCCTGAACCCTTTTGGGGTTCATATCCTCCTTAAACCCTAAGCCCTAAACCCTGAACACTAAATCCTGAACCCTTTTAGGGTTCATGTCCTCCTTAAACCCTAAACCCTAAACCCTAAATCCTGAACCCTTTTGGGATTCATATCCTCCTTAAACCCTAAACCCTAAATCCTAAACCATAAATCCTAAACCCTTCTAGGATTCATATTATCCTCCTTAAACCCTAAACCCTAAACCCTAAATCCTAAACCTTAAATCCTAAACAACCTTTGGGGTTCCTGTCCTCCTGTAAGGAACCTGGGATCCCCCACGTTGCCCAGCAATTCCAGGGCCAGCTCCCAGCAGCTGGCATTCTCCAAGGCACCGAGGGCAGCGTTGCCTTTAGGGTTTACTTACGGTTTAGGGTTTAAGGTTTATAGGGTTTAGGATCTAGGGTTTAAGGGTTTAGGGTTTAGAGATCTAGGGTTTAGGGGTTTTGGGTTTTGGGTTTAGGGTTCAGGGCAGCGTTGCCTTACCCATAGGCCCCTAAGTAGTTCCCTTTTATGGTTTATATTTAGAATCCTATAAGGTACTCGCAAAAAGGAACTACTTAGGGGCCCTATGGGTAGAAGGCAATTTAGGTTCAATAGGGTTTAGGGTTTAGGGGTTTAGGGTTTTGTAAGGTCAGTGAGAGAGTGCTTAGAAATAAGAGGTACAGAGAAAATCTAAGCCACTCGACGTTAAGCCCTAGTTAGTTCTAACCCCCAAAACCCTAAACTCTGAAGACCTCAACCTTGCGGGCTGAGTACCCTAGCCCAAGAAAGGTTAACCTTTCAATTATGGTACGATGATACAAGCCCGAAAAGGCTACTCAGCTACTAAGAACACGGTCCAGGTGCAGGACATCACATCTGCTGGAAGGCCCTTCCCCAAGGCTTCCGACAGCAGTGCCAAAGCCTGTGGCCACCGCCTTCCCTTCTCCTGGGCTTTGGGGCTTAGGGTTTCGGGTTTAAGGGTTTAGGGTTTAGGGTATAGGGGTTTAGGGTTTAGGGTTTAGGGTATAGGGGTTTAGGGTTTTGGGTTTCAGGGTTTAGGGTTTAGTGTAGTTCCTTTTTTTGGTTAAACCCAATTCGGTAATACGGATCCCAAAAGGTAACCCCAAAAAGGAACTACAATGGAGACTAGAGGTACACTCCATCTTCGATGTTTCTCCAGATGTCACGAACGATATTTTCTAGGGCTTCACCGGTTGTTCATGGGAGATAAAGGCTCTATGAGGCGGCATACTGTGACAGCGACCCTGTGTGCTAGGTGTTCGTGTACGTATTGCAGATGTCGGGGTTTACTGCTTGTTTCACATGTGGGCCTATGATGGAACCCGAGGGACTCCGAAACAACTCGCTTTACTTCGAGTTCTCCAACTTCGAAGTTACTACTTGCATCTGAAAATGTGGGCTTCACGATCTGGCTTGTTGAGGATAGGCGTTCTCGAGACCAGCCGGCGAGAAGAAGACCCCGACATCACAGAAAATGAACTCCTGCAGCCTCGCATGACATCGGCCCTACATCCGACTTAGTGCTCTTTTCGGGTTCAACATCACACACCTATCAAAACCGAGCGCTCGGTAACCCCGAAAACTTCGGTGCCTGCTGGGCCTGACTAGCATACGTATTAAAACCGTCGCTGGTTCTGGGGTCTACAGACAAGACAAACGACAAAACCTGAACCCTCTCCGTAAGCCCCTCTTAGGGTTTAGGGCTTAGGGTTTAGGGCTTAGGGCTTAGGTTTTGGGGTTTAGGGTTTATAAGGGTTTAGGGCTTAGGGGGCTCAGGGTGTTTAGGGTTTATAGGGCCTAGGGTTTAGGGCTTAGGGTTTAGGGTTTGCCCTAGCCCAGGGGCGCAAGAGCTGATCGCTGCGTTGTACCTTCTCCGCGGTGTCTACTGGTATGGCTTGGTGTTCGCCCGAAACCGTAGGTTTGTAAGGGCTTCAAGGGCTTTAGGCTAGGGTTTAGGGTTTAGCGTTTAGGGTGTAGGGTTGGGTGTTCACGGTCCCAAATCCTGATTTGGACGCCATGTAAACAGATTGAACTTCACCTCAACCCTAAACCCTAAACCTTGTCTGCTTTGTAAGTTTGTGAAGAAGTTTACGATACATATCTCTTGCCACGTGTCAATCTTAGGTGGGGGTGGTACATTATACACTCAGTGTTTTCGTACCTGGGGAGTAGTGCGAGCAATTGTCCAAGCTGCTACTTGGTATCCGGAAAACCACGGAAAACCATGGTTCAAACCAAGTATCACGGAACATTGCTCGGAAATCTAGAGAATACCGCACTGTTCAGAAGTCTCTGGATGAGGGATGTATGGACCTGGGGTTTAGGCATACTATGAGCCCCTAAACCCTAAACCCGAAACCCTAAACCCTAAAACCCTAAACCCTAAACCCTACACCCTAAACCCGAAACCCTAAACCCTACACCGTTGAGCTACTGGGCACTGTGGTCCGTTTCCGCCTTCAGGGTTCGAGGCTCACAGGCGAAGGGGAAGTTCAATGTTCAGGCCGTGTTGAGGTGCTCAACACCCAGCATTTTGAAAGCACAACCCTCCTAAACCCTAACACGTACTACCCCAAACCCTAAGCCTTAAAACGTGCTACCCGAAACCCTTAACCCTAAAACTTACTACACCCTAAACCCTAAACCTTAATCCTTTCAAACTCAGCGGCCTAGTCATGAAGACTGGGGTCAGGGATCCCCCTTGGGTCCAAGTACCCAAGTACCAAGACAGCAGGGCGTCTTTGGGACCGAAGGTATGCCGAAGTCCCTGAAGGACATGCCAGCCCAAAGGCTCCTTAGTAGTTCCTTTTTTGGCATTACCTTGTAGGATCCTAAATATAAGCTACGAAAAGCAACTTCTATGGAGCCTCTGGATCCTAAATATAAACTCTAAAAAGGAATTACTATGGAGCCTCCAAAAGTTGATGCCAGGCTACGTGATGATGTTCGCCTGGAGTCGTTGAGTCCTTACTTCTTGACGGAGGCTCTGGGGTTCGGTCTACTCTGGATACGGGTTAGAAAGGGTTTAGGGTTTAGGGGCGTTTAGGGTTTAGGGTTTAGGGTTAGGTATCTGTAGTATCGCAGTTGTTGTAAATGGTATAGCATGGCACAGCATAGCACAGCAGCTCGTGGCATAGCATCGCATAGTATAGCATAGTATGGCATAGCATAACCTAGTATAGCATAGTGTAGTACAGTATGAAATGGTACGGTATGGTATGGCATGGTCATACGTGGTTGAAGGGCCCTGGGCACAAGGTCTAAAAGGCTTAGACTTGGGCGGCAGGGGGCTGTGCAAACTTGGAACTTGCCAGAGACCAGCAAAAGGAACCAAGATGACCCAGTTCTGCATGGCCAGCCTCAGGACGAGATGGCCTAAAGCCTAAACCCCGAAACCACAAGCTAGCTACATGTCTTGGGTACCACCATCCTGGTCCTGTCCTGAAGCTGACAAAGCATTGAGCTGGCCTTCGGGGGATCGGAAAACCTTGCGAATAATTCAGACCCAAAAGATGCCAAAACCCTGCTAAATGACACCCACATTGACTAACTACCAAGGTACATTGACATAGTATGAAAACTTAGGACCGTGTTGGTACTTAGACACTCTTGACCAAATTGGGTAGCTTGCTTTAGCCTATAACCCCATACATACAGGGTCTACCCCACGGCGAATACTAAGGCCTCATATTCCTTATTATGGGTAATGCAGGATTTATATCAACCCTAAACCCTAAACCCCTAAACCCCTAAATCCCTAAACCCCTAACCCTAAACCCTAAACCCGAAAACCTATAAACCCCTAAACCCTTAAACCCTAAAACCTTGAATCCAAAGGCGCCCTCAATACTGTCAGGCACGGGTCGTGAGGAGGTGGAGGAGGCCCAGGGCCCGCTGCCACTCTCCCGCTTTCTCGCAGGCACCTCAGGCTATCTGGGGTTTAGGGTTTAGGGTGCTTAGGGGTTTAGGGTCTATAAAGTCTACAGGGTTTAGGGGTTTAGAGTTAAGGGTTTTAGGGCTTATAGGGTTTAGGGTTTAGGGGTTTACAGGGCTTTTTAGGGTTTTATAGGGATTGGGGGTTTAGGGGTTTTAAGGTTTTATAGGGTTTAGGGGCTTATGGTTTTAGGGTTTAGTCTATAGGGTTGCATAGCCGTTTAGGGTTTTTAGGGTTTAGGGGTTTAGAGTTTAGGGTTTTAGGGTTTATAGGGTTTAGAGTTTAGTGGTTTAGGGCTTTGGAGTTTTATAGGGTTTATAGGGTTTGGGGGTTTATAGGGCTTTTAGGCTTTTATAGGGTTTAGGATTTAGGGGTTTATGGGGCTTTTAGGGCTTTAGGGGTTTAGGGTTTAGGGGTTTATAGGGTTTAGGGGTTTAGGGTTTAGGGGGTTTAGGGTGCTTAGGGGTTTAGGGGTTTAGGGATTTAGGGTTTAGGGTCTATAGGGTTTAGGGTTTATAGGGCTTAGGGTTTAGGGCTTAGGGCTTCGGATACATGTCAGCTCTTGCTGTGTAGTGCTTATAGGGTTTGGTGCATACTTTTTATGAAGCTTGTAAGCTTCATAGTTTCTCGGTTTATGGTTCGCGCTTGTTCGGCTTCAAAGGTTCATAGGGTGTGTTGAGTTCAGAGGGCATATATATATATATGTGTATATATATATGTATATTCATATTTAGTTGTTTATTTATGTATGTATGAATGAATTTGTTTATTTATTTATGTATTTATGTATAGGGTTTGTACGGCTTGGGACAGCTCCTGGGGATCCCCTGCTCTGTTATCGGGGCATTGGGGAGCCTTTCTGAACGTAGGTTTAGCTTAGGGGCTGGGTACCCTAGCTCAACAACGGTTAACCTTTCAATTATGGCAGGATTATATTACTAAGCCCAAAAAGGTTACAGGTTACCTACTCAGCTACTAAGTTAAGGTTCTTCTATCAGGGCTTTGCAGGCGTGCTACAAGGGTTCTCAAGGGGGTTCTAGGGCGACAGGGGCTTTCCGCAAGGCTTCCTGAGGAGCAAGGGTACCTTGTTTCCGGGGCCCTTCCTTCCAGCGAGGATCTTGCCATCTAGTGTTCTATGTTTAGGGTTTGGGGTTTTGGGGTTTTGGGGTTTAGGGTTTAGGGGTTTAGGGGTTTAGGGTTTAGGGTTGAGGTTTCCCCCATGGGCTCCATAGTAGTTCCTTTTTTGTGGCTTAGATGTAGGATCCTATAAGGCAACCCCAAAAGGGTGGCTGCTATGGAGCCCATGGGCAGACTCCATTCTCTGTAGACACTCGGGTGTTGCGTCCACCTCGGTCAGGACTGAACGGCTAAGGACTACAAAAATCCGCAGTCCTGCTCCTTGCAGATCCTACCAAAGCCCTAAACCCTAAACCCTAAAAAGACTACCAAAAGGGACCAAAGTTCAATACCAATTTGCCGAGCCCCAAGTCCTGTATAAGCCCCAAAGCCCCAGTGAAATACTCTTCAAAATACTACAGCTGCGACTACACACCAACCCAAAGTACCTTACTAAGTCCTGCGCACTTAGACCCTCACACCCTCCACAGACCTATGAACCCTCACAAGTAGACCACTTGTAAAACCTCTGGCCCTTGCAAAGCCCCCATAACACCCTTTTAAAGCCGTGTTAAAGCCCTCATAAAGCCTAAGCTGTCCCCTAAACCCTATTCAACCCTATAAACCCTAAACCCTATCAGCCCTAAACCCTAACCCTTGTAAACCCCTAATCCCCAAACCCTACAATCGCTAAACCCTAAACCCTGTAAACCCTAAACCCTATAAACCCTAAACCCCAAAATCTTACAAACCCTAAACCCCAAAGAAGGACTTCTCCCTTTGAGCCGAGCCCTCGGCTGATAGCCGCACCGTAGGTCACCACATCGGGGAGGAGACGCAATCCTCTTGCAAGCGCGAAGAGTCCCAGTGCCTCCGAGGGGTTCCGGGTTTAAAGTTAGCAGTTAGGGTTTAAGGTTTAGGGCTTAGGGTTTACTAGGGTGTAGGGCTCAGAGTCTTAAACTGTCGAGGTTGGGGTTTAGGGCTTAGGGCTTATAGGGCTCAGGGTTTAGAGTCTATAGGGCTTAGAGCTTCGGGCTTCTATCGAGTTGAGGGTTTAGGGATTAGGGTTTAGCCCAGTGCCTCCGAAGTCTCGATGAATAGAAACTATGATTTGGGGGGGTATGTTATATAATACTATAATCATATCTCGAATAGGGACTATAAGGGGGTATTTTCGGCAATGACTCAGGCCCTCTGATACAGCTTCTTGTGTAGAGGATTGTAGAGGCCTAGAGTTGAGGGTTGAAGGGGGTTTAGGGTTCAAGATTTCGCAGTGCAGGGTGATACGACTTGCATACTTGAAATCTGAGGACTTTTTCCTGTGAAGAACAGTGCTGAAAGTGGGTTGGTTGTGCAGGGTTTTAGCTAAGGGATACAGGGGGAACTGCCGTCCCCTGTTCAACGAGGCAGCTCGTCTCAGGATCTGAATGTGATCAAGACACCTGCTTTCATCCTTATGAACGGAGGGAGGGAGGTAGTTAGGCTTTACAATACCCTGTTCATCCCGACCCGAATTCCGCGAAGTGCGGAAACCCTGCTACCCGCAGCCAAAGCTGATCCAGTATCTCGTGTCGGGTTCAAAAGCTCATCGGGACAGCTGCTGCTTTCTACTCGAAGGGGCGATGAAGGCTGGGGGTTAAGGGATCCCATTTGTTTTTTCAGGCTTCCAATTCGTTTGACCTACCTTCATCACGCCATGTGCTCTGAACCCTAAACCCCCGGAACCTCCGCAAACCCCAAATACTGTTGATGATAGAAATCCTGCATTACCTTAAGGACCCTAACCTATGGGAATTATGGCATATTCCTTATATTATGGGTAATGCAGGACCTTATATATCATCAACCGTATGATCTCTGAGACCTGCGGAGCCTGAACCCACTCCGCAGACTTCTCGCAGGTGCTGATGACGGCGTTGAAGCTGGTGATGTCTCCTGGGTTGCAAGATAGGAGGTGTTGCCACACCTAGGGTTCCCCTCGACCTAAAAACCCTAAAAAAACCCTAAACCCCAAACCCACAAACCCTAAACCCCAAACCCACAAACCCTAAACCCTAAACCCTAAACCCCTAAACCCACAACCCACAAACCCTAAACCCCTAAACCCTAAATCCCTATGTAAACCCTAAATCCTGAAGCTGAGGATCCTACGAGTGCCGAGTTCGTGGTCCCTATCCGGTCGGCAAAGCATGAAGAACAAGCAGGGGCATCAGGGTTTAGGATTTAGGGTTTAAGGTTTAGGGTTTAGGGTTCATAAGGTTTAGGGTTTAGGGTTTAAGGTTTAGGGTTTAGGGTTCATAAGGTTTTGGGTTTAGGGTTTAAGGTTCAGGGTTTAGGGTTCATAAGGTTTTGGGTTTAGGGATTAGGGTTTAGTTAGGGCATCAACATCCTGAACTGAAGAGACCTAGAGGAAGACATCGTTTCCCCAAGCGCTACAATGCACAAAGGGTTTAGGGTTTAGGGTTTAGGTATAGAGATTGAGGAGAGGTGGGAACTTGGGGGCGCTGTCTGCTCTATGTCTCCATGTGTCCAAGTGCTCAAACAGCATAGGAAGCATGATTTTTTCTGGCTTCCCCCAAAACGACTGACTGTTTTTTAGTAGGGAATGGAGGAATGGGCTTTTGGGACTACTATAGGGGACCTTAAGGGACTATCATACGGATGCATTCCCCCATTCCTTACTAAGAACCAGGGAGACGAGCTCATGGTCCTGACAGGAGACCTTGAGCGCTGGAACTCTGGCCTCCGAATTCTACTGACAGGCCTAAGATGAGCCCTAAACCCATGTGGTAGTTTCCGAAAATAAGGGTACCTTTTTTGGGTCCTTGCAATAGTAGGATCCTACTAA
Source organism: Symbiodinium necroappetens (assembly GCA_905231915.1). NCBI lineage: Eukaryota > Dinophyceae > Suessiales > Symbiodiniaceae > Symbiodinium > Symbiodinium necroappetens. The sequence continues at coordinate 17,302 of CAJNJA010088119.1, forward strand.
CCTACTATTTGGGGCACTATACTAGGGTCCCCCTATTTTCGGGAACCCCCATATGTAATCCGAGCTACTCGAATCCTTCTGGAAAGCGCCCGTAGCCCTGAAACCCCCCTGACCCGTTATAGAAACTCGAGAGGCGTTTGAGAGGTCCTAGCCATGGGCTCCATAGTAGTTCCTTTTGTGGGATTGCCTTTTCAAGGATCCTACATTTTTCAACCACAAAAAGGAACTACTATGGCGCCTATATGGGAAATATCGACTCCAAGACCCCAGCACTTCAAAACCCCGGCACTGCGAAACCTTTGCAGCCGCCATTCTCGGACACAATCACCAGTCCCCTCCCCCTCTCAAAACAGAAAAAACACCCAACCCTAAACCCTAAACCCTATAAACCCTAAACCCCTAAACCCTAAAACAAAGGATCCCAAGGATCGTCGCAGCTGTAGGTCGGCGGCTGCTTGAAGCAGACCAAAAGCCACCTGCCGTCCGATAACGTGATAGATCCGAATTAGGGTTTAGGGCTTTGGGGTTTGGGGTTTAGGGTTTAGGTATGTTTAGGGTTTCGGGTATAAAGGGAGGGCTTTGGGTTAGGATTTGTGGATGTTTGCGGCTTCGGGCTATGAGCCATAAACTCAACCCCAGACCCTAAACCCTATAAAAGCCATACCTAGACCCCCCCAAAGCAGGTTTGGGGTCCAGGAAGGCTCTACCCATAGGCTCCTTAGTAGTTCCTTCTTGGGATTACCTTATAGGATTCTAAATGTAAACAATATAAACCACACAAAGGAACTACTTAGGAGCCTATGGGTACCCACTACACGCCCCTCTCCTGCTTGTCGCCCTCTATGGCCCAGTGCCTAAAGCCTAAAACCCTAAAGCCCTCAAAACTGCAAACCCTTCAAAACACCCTAAAGCCCTAAACCTTAAACCCTAAAACCCTCGGAGCAGGCCTGCCAGCGAGCCGCCAACTCGCAGGCGCTGGCTGCAGCGTTGAAGGAGATGATGGTCGACTGCAGCCTTTCGTGCTTTGGGGAACGGGGCTGTTCAAAAAGGGTTCTTGCGGATGTATATGCAGGGTTTATATACTATATATCATAGTCTACACGACTATGTTCTATTATATCATATCAGATCACACATATATATATATATGTATATACATATATATATATATATAGAGAGAGAGAGAGAGACAGAGAGAGGGGGTTTTGGGTTGCAGACGGTACTCGGTTTAGGCTGCATGGGTTGCTGGATTGGGGTTTAGCGCTTGGGGCTTGCGGAGTTTAAGGCTTTAGGGCATTGTTTTTAGGGTTTAGGGTTTGTAAGGTTTAGGGTGTAGGGCTGCAGGCATTTCGGGTTTATGTGACGGGCTGCGACATCAAATCATGTAGGCTAACATGCAGCATAATTAAAAAAAAAACATAGAAAAGACGGGTGTCCAGCTTCTTTGCTCAGAATCGTAGAATACGCCGCTTTGGGGTGACATTCGCTTTGAAAACTTGCCTCTACATTGACTCTACATACCCGACGAGAACCCTGCGCAGCAGAAACCTTCGACGTCTATATCTATAACTAACTGTTACAGTAGTGAATGAGTTTGCGCTCAGTTCGGTGGTGACTATACCATTCTATGTGGGTATTCGTACCCTCAATGGTGACTGTACCGTTCTATTTGGGGGTTCGTACCCTCAACGCACTTTTAATTGGAGTCTCCGTGAAGCCTGCTTCGGCCGATCTCCTCCAGCAAGCACAGTGCCCGTGACCACTGTGAAGCACCTCCGCAGGCCTTGCTGGCGGCTTCACTTCATGGTCGAAGGCTCCCTTGTGGTTTTCAGGTTTTCGGGCTTCGAGGTTGGAGTTCGAGCTCAGTTTTAGCGTCTTTCTGGCTGCTAGGTTTACGGCTTAAGGCTGTGAGGGTTTAGAATGCCGGAAGGTTTAGAGTTAGTGTGTTTCGGGCGTGTGGTCGAGAGTTCCGGCTTTAGCCCAATCAGACTCCCATGGCGCAACACCGCAACGCGGCAATATCTTGAAGGGTCCATTCAAAGCGCTGCGAAACCTACAACAACGCAAAACATCTCCCTAAACCCTAAACCCGTAAACCCAAGGACACATCGAATAACAATTAGGTTTGGCTTGCTCTTGCCAGCCAAGGCGCGGAAATGGCTGCATTGTAGGTGATCACCTGTAAGGCATTCGGCTGTGTGGGGTGATTGCCTCGAGGCGTTCCCCAAGGGCTCTCATTCCTAAACTTAAACCTAAACCCCTAAACCCTAAACCCTAAACCCCTAAACCCCTAAACCCCAAAAAAAACAAAACCCCAACCTGTATACCTCCCTTTTTGGATCCCTCCAAGGAGCCCAAAAACGACATATTGTAATTGCCTCTAAAGGTCCATGTGTACTTTGGCCTCACAGTAGTCCCTATAAAGGTACTTTGGGGCCAAAGTATCTTCTATTTTAGGTACATGGACCCTTACCTATAGTCTCCATTGTAGCTTCTTTTGGGGTTACCTCTTGGGATCCTTAATATAGAATTGGTTAAACCAGAAAAAAGAACTACA
>CAJNJA010088130.1:9851-20114 GCA_905231915.1 Symbiodinium necroappetens
GGTTTAGGGGTTTAGGGTTTAGACCTCTGGCTCAGGCTTCAGAAGGAAGGGATTCTGAAGCCCGGGAAAAGTGGCAACATGCTCCCACTCACGGGAGGGAAGGAGCAGCGCTATGCACTGCGGTTGCCATTGATTGCGGCGCTGGCGCTGGATCAGATCGATGACAGCTTTTCCGGGAGGGAGAACTTGTCTACGGCCGGTGCGGATGAGATCGCGGAGTTCCGCAAGGCTTTGGGTTTAGGGGTTTAGGGCGTGGGATTTAGGCTTTAGGGTTTAGGGGTTTTGGATTTATGGGTTTAAGGTTCAGGTAGGGGTTTAGGGTTTGGGGCTTGGGGTATTGTGGTTGCTGCTGTTGGTGGTGCTAAGAATACTGACCAGAGGAAGATGTTCATTGCAGTAGATGATGACGGCTGCTGGAGATGTTGCTGCTCCTGATGACGTGGTCGAACCTTACCCAGACGATATGAACACATGAATTTGGCAGAGTCAGTAGTTACTAGCCGTGGAATGTCCGCAGCAAACTGTGATTGGAGCACAAGCAGCAATCATGAGCATAATGGTTGTTAGCTGGAATCAGCGAAGAAGCGACTTGGAAAATATGATAAATCGTATACGAAGTACTCCCGCTTTCTTTAAACAACAAATCTTCTACCCCACTTGTAATGAGGTTCAGAGAGTGCCGCATTTCATTGTGGATCAAAATCCTTTGTCCAACTTTTAGGGTTTAGGGGCTTCGGGTTTAGAGTTTAAGAGTTTAGGCTTTAGGGTTCAGGGCTACAGCGCTTTTAGAACCCTACTGGCTATGTAAGCCACAAACCCTGAACCCTGGGCCGTAAGGTAACAGGAGTACTGATATCGGAGGTGTCCACCTACCAGATGTGCATTCTCATGCTCTTCAACCAACATGCAGCCCTGACTTACCAGGACATCCGTTTTGACGTGACTCGATCAGGGGTATATAAGCGCTGTGAGATTCTTTTTAGGGTTTGGTGTTCAGGGCCTAGGGCAAGCTGCAAAGCTTGATTCTGCTAGGTTGTAACGGGTCTGGTGTGGTCGCTCGGGTCGGGCCGGGTTCAAAAAGCTCTTAGCTACAGCGGACGAGTTCTGTTGGGGTTTTAGGGTTTAGGGTTATAGGATTGGATTTAATGCAATGATGAGCAGCCCACCCACTACTTTAACAAGCGTGATCCTGACATTAAGTCTTTTGAGGAGCGAGGAGGTTTATTCACCAGGGGTGTACATTTCCCCGCACTCGTTTTCTTGAATCAGAGCGGTATTTAAAATCCTGAAGCTACAAGACCTACCTGGACCCCAAGGTTTCTTTGGATCAAGGTAAGATGTTTAAAGATTGTAATAATCAGCTGAACAAAAACTACATCAATAATAACGTAGACAACAAGAGCCAAAGTGATAACAATGAAGATAGTATCATTGCAGAGTCCCCGGGATGGGCCACGAAGCTGAGGGTCAGGTCGCATGCTCTTGGAGGGGGTAGGGTTTAGGGTTTGGGGCTTGGGATTTGGGGTTTTGGGTTCAGGGTTTCATGGGACTTAGTAAGTAAGGTAACAAGTACCCTAACTGGGGTTATAATTAGTTATAAGTCGTAATATAGTTACCTTAGTTTTTTGCCTAGTTACTAAGTCCCATGATCCCCCAAGTAGGGTTTAGAGATGCAGGGCTTGGGATTTAGGGTTTAGGGTTCGGGGGTGTAGGGCTTAGGATTTAGGGTTCCCGAGTCTCGATCTGTTCGGGTGACCAAACGGTTGAGACCCAAGTGTCAAAGCCCTAAACTTATGGGATCCTTAAGGGAGGGGGTTCTAAGAGGGGTATATAGCCCAAGAATCCCCAACTCTCCCTAGGGCTCCCTTAGGTTCCCTAAAGCTCCCTAAGGATCCCTAGGACCCTCCCCGCTTGAACCACCCTCCCTTAAGGATCCGATAATAAACCCTCATTCCCGCGAGACCCGCACAGCCTAGAGCACTGAAGGTCTCTGATAGATCCCTCGTCGGATCATTGCCGACCGAATTTGGAGCACCTAGGGCCCTAAGGCCCTTCTTTTTGGAACTTCTATGGGCCAAGCGCTCATGGATCCCTCATGGGAACACCCTGCTTGAACCCTCCCGACGTGTTTTCCCTCTGAGCCCTGAGCCCCTTGCCGTCCACCCTAAAACCAGGGGGCCCTAAACCTTCAACCCCAAGGGTTTAGGGTCTAGAGTTTAGGGTTTAGGGCCTAGGGTTTAGGGTTTAGGGGTTTAGGGGTTTAGGGTTTAGGGTTTAGGGTTTAAGGTAAGCCCTACACACCCTAACGGGCCCTACTGTACCGCCTCGACCCGCCTAAACCCTCAACCCCAAGCCCCAAGCCTCCAGCCCTAAGTCCCTCGTTACAGCAAAGACGTTCAGCCCTGATGAACCTCTGAAACCCCAAAGCCCTGAAACACGTTGAAAACCCTAAACCCTGTGGAAGCCCTAAGCCGTAAGCTCGAACTCTCAATTCCTCGCTCTATCTACCGCTCTCTCTCTCTCTCTCTCTAGATATATATGTACATCAAGCCACCCTTTAGAACGAGCCCTAATCTTGACGGAGCGCCTGCAGGGTGGATGTGGGCAAAGCCCAGTACTAACACACCTGCCGAAACCAACAATTCTGAGGGGGTGCCTCTGCAAAAAAGGTCTTCAAAATCAAAAAGCACACCTAAACCCTAAACCCGAAACCCCTAAACCCTGAACCCTAAACCTTAAACCCCTAAACCCCTAAACCCTTAACCCCTAAACCTTAAACCCCTAAACCCCTAAACCCTAAGCCGCAAAGCCTAAAACCTCAGCCCCTAATGCCCTGAAGGACATTCAGATGCGAACGAACATCCCGCTCGAAGAGCTGAAGCGCCAGTTCATGAGTCTCTACGTGAACCCCAAGGTCGATGGCCTTGTCCTTTCGGGGTTTAGGAGTTTAGGGTTTAGGGTTTAGGCTTTAGGGTTTAGGGTTTAGGGTTCAGGGGAGTTTAGGCTTAGGTCTTTAGGGTTTGTTTGGGGTTTCGGGTTTAGGGTTTTCTAATCTTCTTTTCCATTCTCGCGTTTTTGGTGACGCCCGTATGAAACACACAACTACTTTGTTTGACATCGCGCACACAACCGCAAAAGGTATCGGGCTTAGGATATCGGGTATCGGATTTCTGGTTTCAGGGTTTGTCGGAACCCAGCACGGCTCTTTTTTCAAGGTTTGGTTCGTGCATAAGGTACATGTATCGGGTGCCGGGTTGGTTTCACAGGTTTGTGCGAGTTTATACCCTAACCCTCCAGGTACCTCATATAGAGGGTACTAGAGCCCCTAGGGCCCTATATAGTAGGTACCTGGAGGGTTAGGGATACGGTTCCATAAATGGGTCTTTTCATCGGGTATAGGGTCGTCGTCGTTGTTCTAGTCGTCCAGGGAACTGCAGGTTGGGATGCTATGCCTAGCTCGTACATTCAGACAAGCACATCTTCAACCACCTGGGCCAGCCCAAGCCCTAGACCCTCCACCCCCAAAGGAAATGCAACAAGCAAAAAAAATGCCTAGATAGCCCAAGACCCTTAATACCCTAAAGTCATAAGCCCTATAACCCAAAACCCTAAAGCCCTCAAAACATAAACGCAGAATCCCGAGCCCTAAGCCCTAAATCCTAACCGAAGGGGGAAAAAATCCCAAGAAGATCTTTCCTCCCGCCTAAACCCCTAAACCCTAAACCCTAAGAGCCCGTTAAGACCCGACACCCTCAAAAAAGGCGAAGACCAGAGCCCCCCAAACCCTAAGCCCCTACACCCCGAAACCCTAACCCACGCACCCAAAAAAAGGCGAAGAACTCGAACCCCAAGGCCCTAAAGCTACACCCCCTAAGCCCCTAAACCCTAAAGATCCCTTTAAAAGGAGCCCCCGTTTAAGCCCTAAACCCCAAAGATCCCTTCAAAAGGAGCCCCCTTTTAAGCCCTAAACCCGACATCCAAAACCCAAAACCCTACACCCTAAATCCGAAATCCACCCAAAAAAGGCGAAGATCTTGATGAGACTGGGGCCGGAGAAGGACAAAAAGGAGCCCGAGGATTCGGACCAGTCCGGCACTCGGCTCGGCTTCGGCCCTTGGGGCAGGGTTTACCTGGACCCCAAAAGAACCTACCTTTTTAGGGTTCCTTATTATGATTTCTTTATATACGTCCTTAAAAAGGTAGGTTATTTGGGGTTAAGGTAGGGTTTAGGGATCTTAGGGTTCAGGGCTCTTAGTGTTCTTAGGGTTCTTAGGGCTTAGAGTTCAGGGTTTTAGGGTTTAGGGCTCTTAGGGTTCTTAGGTTCCTGCAAAGGGCCCTCAGGGCTTAGAGTTCAGGGTTTAGGGTTCAGGACTCTTAGGGTTCTTAGGTTCCTGCAAAGGGCTCTTGGGGCTCTTGGGTGGTTTATGGTATGGTTTTCGGGTTCAGATTGCAGGGTTGGAGGTTAGGGGTCCCTTCAAAAGGCTTTAGGGTTTAGGGTTTAGGGTTTAGGGTTTAGGGTTAGTTGAAGAATTTTAAGGGTCCTACTACAATGTTGCTACAAGCGTCCCGCGAGGGTTCTGGGAAATGTTCGGGCAAGCGGTACTACAACTACAAAAAGGCTTAGGGCTCTATAGCTCAATGTTCTGTCTAAACCGTAGGGTTTAGGGTTTAGGGGTTTAGTTTTTTGGGGCTGAGGGTTTAGAGTTTAGGGTTTAGGGCCTTTTGGTTAAGTTCCGTTCGCCAGCCTGGTGCCTGGCTGCGGGGGCCCGGTGGTTGGTGTAGGGCTCAACTACCCTAAACCCTAAACCCTAAAACCCTAAACCCTAAATCCTAAACCCTGGGTTCCGAAGCGACCTCCTTCATGCGCGTGATGTCGTGATAGGCTCGTACAAAGGAGAAGAGGATTCATCGGGGCGCCCGCAATTTCATCCTTGGCCTGCTTAGAGGGATCTCTATGGGTTTAGGGTGTAGGGTTTGGGGTTTGGGGTTTGGGGCTTGTTATGGCGGGACAGAAATCAGAAAGCAGAAGGGGGCGGCACGGACGGGTACGCGGAGAGAGCAGTCGCATTCTGCAAGGAGGGCCGAAAGCAAACTCTGTACTCCATCTGTAGAGCATAGCTTATGCGCTCAGCCCCTAAACCCTAAGCCCAGAACCCTAAACTTAGGACTTAGTCAGCACAGTTATGGGTTGTAATTGACTTATGAGTATCCTAAACCCTAAACCCTAAACCCTAATGAGTTACTTTATTGAGAACCCTAGTTAGTCAGTCCCGCGATCCTTGAAACATCCCCTAAGCCCCTAATAGATCCCTTTAATTAACTCCAAACCCTAAACCCTAAACCCTAAGACCCTATAGAACCCCCTTAGCCCTAAACCCTAAACCCTAAGACCCTGTAGAACCCCCTCAACCCTAAACCCTAAACCCTGAGATCCTGTAGATCTCCTTAACCCTAAACCCTAAACCCTAAGATCCTATAGGTCTCCTTAACCCTAAACCCCTAAACCCTAAGACCATATAGATCCCCTTAACCCAAAGCCCTAAACCCTAAGCCCCAAAGGATCCCCTCAAGGACCCTTTAAGGAGCCCTCGTTACTAAGTCCCATGATGGTTGAAGCAATCTTCTTGGCCTGGCTACACCCCTAAACCCCTAAACCCCTAAACCCCTAAACCCCTAAACCCCACACCCTTAAACCCCCAAGCCCCAAACCCTAAACCCCTAAACCCCAAACCTTAACCCAAACCCTGACTTCTCAGCTCTAATCTTGAATCCATGCCCTACCCCTAAACCCCACCCCCGAATCTTTTGAGGAACCTGATTAAGAACCCCGGGTCCTATACTTACGGTTTAGGGTTTCAGGTTTCGGGTTTAGGGTATACTATACTCCCCAAGGAGTAGGGCTCATAAGGATCATTATAAAGAACATTGATAAAGACCCAAGAGGTATCTTAATCAGGTTCTTTCATCATTACCCTTACACATACATAGATGCTGTATAGATTCCGTGAATATAAAGGATCCTAAATCCAGAGAAACCCGGGAGTCTGGGTCTTTATCAAAGCTGTCCGCGGAGGTTCGCGAGTTAGGGTTTCGAACGCAAGCGGAAAGCTTTACTCCCAAACCCCAAACGCTAAAGCCCTAAAGTGTAGGGGTTCAGGGTTTGGGCTTAGAGTTTGGGGATTTAGGGGTCCAGCGTAGAGGGTAGTCAAAGCTTTCCGCGGAGGTTCGCGATAAACCCTAAACCCTAGGCCCTAAACCCCAAACCCTAAACCCTAGGCCCTAAACCCTAAACCCGAAACCCCACAAATTCCTAAACCCCAAACCCTAAACCCTATAAACCTTAAAGTGGAGGTTCGCGATCAACACCCAGTTCGAAAGCAAGCTGCTGCGGATCAAGGCTTCGTCATCCTTCGGGTTTGTACCTGTGACCCCGAACCCTACAAAAGAGGAGGTGTTTAGGGTTTAGGGTTTAGGGACCCCTTAATTCGAGGGTAGAACCCTTAAATGAACCCTAAACCGTAAATAGATAGAAATTGCTTGTTGCGGTTGGCCATCCAGAAGCTCATGTTTTCGGCTGGGACGCAACCTTTCCATTTTCTAGTAAACCAATTTCCGTTTCAGGGTTACCCAGCCCAGCCCAGCCCACCCACCCCCACCCAGCCGCAGCCGCCAGCTCAGCCCGGCTTAGCCCAGCCCAGCCCCAGATTCAAAATCAGGTCAAAAGAAAAACTGCCCCAAACCTTCGGTCAAACCTTTCGGTCACCCAAACCCTTAACAATTTCAGTCCACCCCAGCCCTCTCGCCAAGCTCCCCCCTTCAGCCAGCCCCAGCCCCACCCCAGCCCAGCTCCCAGCCTATCCCAACCGGCCAGCGCCGGATTCAAAATATGGTTCCAAAAAAAAATTGCTCAAACCTTTAGGTCAAAACCTTTCGGTCAAAACGTTTCGGTCAAAACTTTCGGTCAAAACGTTGTTGGCACCCCAACCCTTAGCAATTTCTGTAAACCCTAAACCCAGGGTTTTCGATCCCCAGGTAGGGTTTCAGGGTTTAGGGCTTAGGGTTCAGGGACCCCTAGGGTTCTAAGAGGTTTCAGGGCTTTGGGTTCCGTCAGGTGGTTCAGAAAGGCTTCTAGGAGGTTCTAGACATAAGGCCGCCATAAGGGTATCATGAGGGCATTAGGGCTAAGGGAGTTTAGGGTTTAGGGCTTCAGGGGTGGTTTTTGATTTGGCGTTGTGTCTTCGAAGGCTGCTTGGATTAGGGTGGCTTAGGGTGTATAAGGCTTTAGGACCCTAAACCCCAGACCCTAAACCCTAAACCTTAAAGCCTACGCCACTGGATTGGCATCAGGATTGCAGTTTCAGGGCGTTTAGGTGGATATAAGTCTAGAGTCTAGACCTAGATGCACGGGTAGTTATCTAGATTAGGGTCCCTGTTAGGGTCCTTTTTATGAGGGTGCCGTACCGTCTTGAAACAGGGACCCGCATTTAAAGAACGTATTTGCCAAATAAGGTTGGTCGCAGGGGCAGCAGGCGTCGTCAACCCTAAACCCTAAACCCTAAACCCTAAAACCCTAACCCCCTAGACCCCTAAGCCCTAAACCCCAAACCCTAGGGCAGACGCGCAGGAGTAGGAGCGGGAGTAGGAGTAAGAGCAGGAGTAGAAGTAGGGGTCGGAGAGGGCAGGAGTCGTCGTGGCAGTCGCAGTGGTAACGCACAATAAGATCGTTGGCCGCAGGAACTATCTACCCCAGAATGGCTGTGTAAAATTGACGGCAATGATGGCCAACCAGTTCAAGCAAGAACAAGTTAGGGCCATCAAAGAAGAATTGCTGGGTACATCCGGATCCTATTAGTACGTCTCGCAGTACTGTTACTAGCGTTACCACAGTTAGATTTTCTACACAATGCCACTCTCTCAACATATGGTTACCGTTGCCACTTATTCTACTTTTGCTACTTGTGTTACTGTTACCTAAGATTGAGATGATTGTTTTTTGTTCCTGCTACCATTGCTCATGCTACTCCTCCTCCTCCTCCTACTACTACTACTACTACTACTGCTACTACTACTACTACTACTACTACTCCTGCTGCTGCTGCTGCTACTACTACTACCACTACTACTACTTCTGCTCATACGCCTGTGAGTAGTACTACTACTCCCTAAGCCCTCCATGAAGGTGCTCTTAGTTCAGCTAAAGTCCTCCAACTCGGACGGCTCCGGGACTCGCACAGAGGCCCTGGTGGCTCAAGCTTGAGGGGTTTAGGGTTGCTTTAGTGGTTTAGGGGTTTCCGGCTGAAGGCTTCTTTTCAAAGGGTGGTTTTCGAGTTTGGCGTTTCGGGGGGTTAACTTTTCACAGGACTTCGGGTTCAAGTTGCGGGTTTAGGATTTGGGAAGAAGGTCGGGGCTGTCAGGGGGCAAGAGTTTGGCTTAGAAATTTGGGGAAGGCGGGCGGACAGCTTAGTGGGTTTGTAGGTTCAAGGGAGATCTATTTAAGATAGGAGTGGAATGTTGGCGTCGTGGTCCATGTGAAATTTTTTTTTATTGGGCGAGCGGGGTTTAGTTAGGGCTTCAGGCAAGATGGTTTGAAACTCATGTTGAAAGAGATAGCGGATCTGTGGGCATGAGGATTTGACCTGAAGTACTTAGGATTTGGCCCTAAACTTCGAGTTTAAGGTTCTGGGTTTGGAGGTGCAGTGTCTCTCACGGTCTTTTCGTCGTGTTTAGTGTCTGATCCTTGCTTTATCCGGCATTTGTGGGGCCGTTCGGAGTTTGCAGTTTCAGGATGGAGGGTGGCGTACGCTGAATTGGCATGGGTTGTTCCTTTGTCGTTCCCGATGGTTTTTGTAAGATTTTGTAGCAGTTTAGGTTGTCGTTTAAGTCTACAGAAGGGGACGCCGCGGACGCTTGTTTGTTCCTGACGGGTTGTGTTCCAGGGACGGCCCTTGGACTCAGGGGCACACTGTGTGGTGGAGTTTAACATAGAAGTAGAATGATTACTTGGTGATACTGTTGATGATGTAACTCCTGCATTACCTTAAGGACCACAAACTATGGGAATTATGGTGTATTCCTCACTATGGGTCATGCAGGATTTATATCATCAGCCGTAGTATTCCTCAAAATTCCTTAACACGATCTTGCAAGGATACACTCCAAAGCCCTGTTCTGTTACTAAGGTCCCCGCATTAGACCCTACATGTTATTTAGATAGGCCTTTGGGACATTTCACATTTTCCCTGATGGAGCCTAGGAGCTTCTTATTTACGAATATTTGTCAAAGGCTTAAGGGGTCCGGACTAGTTTTGGGTGCTGGGCTTGGTATTGAATGGCTTGGGACTTATGCTTTTAAGGCTTCGGGTGCAAGGCCACTTGTTCCCGGAGACTGCAAAACCCTTCAATACAGGGGGTTTAGCTTACATCACAAGTTCTCTAAATTAGGGTCCCCCTTTTAGGTCCCAGTTTAGTACGGTGCCCCCAAAAGGGACCCTAATTGGAGAAGTGCCCATATTCCAGAGATATAGGGTAAGGGTTGTTAGGGCTTAGGGCGTACGGTTACCTAAACCCTAAAGCCTAGACCCTAAACCCTAAACCCTAGCCTACACCCTAAACCCTAAACCCTAAATCCTATGCTGGATCCCTCTGTAGCTTAAGGTGTGACGTGGAATTTTTAGGGGGGTTTAGGGGAACCTCAGAAGGATGGTAGGGGTTTCGGGTTTGGGGGTTTAGGGGTTTAGGGTTTAGGGGTTAGGGTTTAGGGGTTAGGGTTTAGGGGTTGAGAGTTTAGGGTTTAGGGGTTAGGGTTTAGGGGTTAGGAGTTTGGGTTTAGGGTTTGGGTTTAGGGTTTGGGTTTACGGTTTGGAGGCTTTGGGGTTTCGTGTTCATGTGCTGCAACCAGGCGCATGAGCTTGCACACCAGATGCGACCAGGTACCGACCAATGGTTTCAACTACCCTAAACCCTAAACTCCTAAACCCTGGACCCTAAACCCTAAGCTCTAGACCCTGAACCCTAGACCCTGAACCCTAGACCCTAAACCCTAGACCCTAAACCCTAGACCCTGATTCCTAGACCCTGAACCCTCAACCCTGAACCCTAAACCCTCAACCCTAGACCCTAAACCCTAAACCCTCAACCTTAAACTCTAGACCCTAAAACCTAGACCCTAAACCCTCAACCCTAGACCCTGAACCCTAAACCCTCAACCCTAAACTCTAGACCCTGAAACCAAGACCCTGAACCCTCAACCCCAAACCCTAGACC
>CAJNJA010088141.1:2359-46922 GCA_905231915.1 Symbiodinium necroappetens
CCTTATTATGGGGTACTGCAGGATTTATATCATCCACCGTAGGTCCTAGGTTCGGGGAAGGCTCCGGTCTGCGGAAACTTCAGGATGCTGTGGATTTTGGCATCTTGGGGGCCTCGAGACATCTACGACTTCAGGTTTGGGAGATGGGGCTTACCCATAGGCTCCTTAGCAGCTCCTTTTTTGGATTACCTTATAGGATTCTAAACATGACCCACAAAAAGGAACTACGTAGGAGCCTATTGCCCTATGGGTAGAGTCTATGCTTCGGGTTGAGAGATGAGTTGCAACGGAGAGGGGCCTTTGATTCAAGCCTCTCGAAATCCTCTGAATGATCCTTCTCATGCGAAGATGCACAGTTTAAGGGAATCCTAAGGGTTTAGGGTTTAGGAACCCTATAAACCCTTGCTCTTCCCAGACCCTGAACAAGATCCACACCGCCTCTCTCACACAAGAACAAGCTTTCACAACAGCCCAGAAAAGCTGCGCCCGGAAGCGGGAGCCAAGGCGAAATCAACGAGAAACACAAGACCACACAACTCCTCAAGCTCCTCCACCAAACTCATGAGTTCTCGAGCCTTAAAGGAATGCTATCGGACCCTTACCCATAGTCTCAATTGTAATTCCTCTGTTAGGTTACCTTTTTGGGATCCTAGACAAACTTGTGTTTAATCAAAAAAGGAATTGCAATCGAGACTATAGTATAGGTAATTGGGGTCCTAAACGCGGGAGACCCATTAAAAAGGGGTCCTCAACCCTTGAAGGAATCCTATCGGACCCTTAAAAAGGATTCCTAAAAGCGGGAAGGCCGGCTGTCTAGTCGTCCGCGGCCAGTTGCCGCCCACACGCCGCATTGGTCTCGGCCTCTGCGGCTGCGCCGTGTGTAAGAAGGAGCCGTCCCAGGCCGAAATTAGGGTTGAGGGTTCAGGGTTTAGGCTTTAGGGTTGAGAGTTTTAAGGTTTAGGCTTTGGGGCTTAGGGCATTTAGTGTTTAGGGTCTTGTGCTTTACGGTTTTGTTCAGGTTTCTAGAATTCTATATTATGTATAAGGGTTTATGGTTGAGGGTTTTAGTGCTCTAGGGTTTGGGGAGTTCAGAGTTTAGAGTTTGCAGATTTTAGAAGGACAGGGTCCAAGTTTTGAGATTTATAGGGTTGAGGGTTGTCTGTGTCTACAGTTTAGGGCTTGAGGGGTTTAGGATGTAGGGCTTCACGGCTTTAGGGTTATGGGTTCAGGATGTGCGGCGTGCTTGAATACTGTTGATGATATAAACCCTTCATTACCTTAAGGACCCTAAACTATGGGAATTTATGGTATATATTCCTTATTATGGGGGTACTGCAGGATTTATATCATCAACCGTATGTGTCGTTGGCTCAGGAGCCCGAAGACTTGCGATAGGGTCTGGGAGATATACTGTGAGGCCATTTAGTCATGCAGGAACTGGAACTGTAGTTCAGAACCTTATATTCGTTGCTTAAGCCTAGGGCCTAGGCATTCATGTAGGATGTTGTGTGTAGATAGGGCATGTGGGTTGGAGGATTGCTGCGTGGGAGCTAAGTTCGGCTTGGGACTAGGGTTTGAAGGAGGAGCTATCATAGTATAGTATATAATGTTATCTTATCTTAGCTTATAAGATATTATAGTATACCATATCTGCAGTCCCTAAATCCTTTACCCCCACTACTCCAGGCTCGCGCAAGCCTCGTCACTCCTGGCCAGCAGCGGATGTGAGCTGTGACCGGGGTGCCGTCTGAAGCGAAGACGAGATTGCCCAGAGGAATTGTCCGAAATTTCAGATTGTAAGAGTTCGCTTTGGTCTTGATGTAATTGGTAAACTGCTAGATTAAATGGGCTTGTAGGCTTGGGTTTGTAGGCTCCTCATCGATACGGTTGATGATATAAATCCTGCATTTACCCCATCATAAGGAATATATACCCTAAATTCCCATAGTTTAGGGTCCTTAAAGTAGTGCAGGATTTATATCATCAACCGTATCACATGCGTTCTATGTCGGAAACTGGGGCTTCCTGGGCCTCGGACGCTACCGACTGGAGATGCGCAAAGGGCATCTTCCTGGCTCCAAGGCCTCGTTTCGAGGCATCTCCGTTACAAGCTAATCCGTTTATGAAGCTTTGGGTTTGAACATGTGTGCACCAGTGTAATTCTATGTGTGTACGTGTGTGTGTATATATATATATGTAGTTATTCATTTCTGGATGTGTGTACATACATATGTATGAGTGTGTGTGCGTGTGTGTTTGCAATTGTGGTTTGCTTGTAGGTCTTGGGATCATGCTCAGCTGGTTTCTAGGACTGTAGATAGTAAATAGGCCTTCGTCGACATGAGTCTTTTTGCTGGCACAGATTGCAAGGGCACCTTTCGCCCCCACACGATCCTGTACGCTAAACCATAACAAAAACCCCAGCCCACGCTGCAAATCCTGAAGCAAAGGAGTTTGCACACGTACCTGTCACGGGTTCCTTTCAGGGCTCTATAAGGGTTTGGTATGCTTAGAACGTAGTAAACCCAGCACTTCTGATCCAAGTAAACCCTAAACCCTAGCTCCGGAGACTTTGTATTGGGTTGGGATACAGTTAGGAGGGCAAAAACTGCCATAAGTTGCACTTCCTCTCTGAAGCTCCACTTCAATGTCGATAAGTTGCGTCGAGACCCCGCACAACTGTGCACACTCGGTTTGGGTTCAGGATTTTGGGTCTGGGGCTTTACTCTGGCGGTTAAGGGGATGCGTTCTTTCGTTGGTCAGAGCATTTGAGGTCCTCGAGACGCGATGCCTCCTTTGTTGGGAGGGGGCCTACCAACCACAAGGTCTCTGAGGTCAGCACGCAACTTCAGCGATTTTAAGCTTCAGGGGTCAATGAGGGTTTCTGGTGGTTGTCGCTGGAGGGTCATGCGTAGTCACGCGTGAACCTGTGTGTCGTCAGGGTGGCTTTGACTAGGCAGGTGGCGGTAGCTAGACAAGACTGTATACATTTACATACATACCGACACACGCGCAGACATCCATACATGCTTACAGGCATACATGCATAGATGCATACATACATGCATGCATGCTTGCATGCATACATACCTGTCGAGCTACTGCAACACGTAAGCTTCTGAGTTTTATTTCCCAAGAGTCGGATCTGTTGATTTGTATTCTTTATTCGTTAACCCTAGAAGCCCTGTTTATCAGCCCCACTTTCTTCTGCACAGGTTTCGGGGTTTCGGTTCGTGCCTGGAGTTGGCGAGAGCTTTTGCCTCATGGGCGGAGTGATTGGCTCTGACCCTGCATTAATTCTGCAGATCACCCGAAGGTTCCGAAGTACCCATGGGAGATACTTAGACTTACACACCATAATCAGTTGTAGCCATATTACAATATTCTTAAGGTAGACACCCTACCCTCTACGATGACCATGTGGGTACTTCGGACTCTGCGGGGACGACCCAAAGGGTCAGGACATCGCTTGATTTGGACTCGTCTGTTGTGATTAAGACCAAGCGTGTGCGAGAAAAAGCTCATGCTCTCCTTTCAAGCTCTTCACGGGCTTAATATGGCGGCCTGAATACATAGAATAGGGTTTTGCGGCATAGTATAGTACAACCATAACGAGGAACCCCCTAAATAGTATTGGTAATTAATTAGGCCCCTATAGTAGGCTTAGATTTGGGGGTATTGGTTCGAAGGCTTCAGTCGACCGATCTGGCAAGCAAGCAATTCGGGGTCCTGGTCCTCCCTCCTAAGCACAGCCTCGACACATCATCCTGCGTGTATTCGGCATGTGGTACGCGGAGCTTGGGCGTAGTTCGGGTAGTACATGATCTCAGCTGACCCTGTCTCTGCATCTTGAGGGACTGAAGACTAGCTTGGCTTCATTTTGACTCCGATGTCTTTGGGCCTAGGGTCTCATGCTTTAAAGCGGTTTAGGGTTTAGGGCTTTTTCAGGACTAGCTAGGCACTGGAGGGTTGACTGTTTTGGATTCAGGGGCGGCTCAAGCCCGTTTCCCGGCAGGATGCTGAAAAGCTTCGGGAAGAGGCACCCACTCGCGAACAGGAGACTCTGCGTGGAAGTGGCTTTCGTGTTCTGGTTTTGAGGATTTAAGGTAGTGTTTGTGGGTTGAGTGGGGCATGTCTTGAAGATTTTGAACCCCAAAAGCGCTACTCTGTCGGGACAGCTTAGATTAGACTTTCTCTCCCAGGCTCTCAACAACCCATAGTCCCCAGTCGTTTGTGCAGTTGTTGTGCTAGCTGCTGTTTGTTGAGGTTGTGGAGATATCGGTAGTTGCTGACAGCTGAATTTGTTCAAGAGGGGTTTATGCTTCAAGCTGCCGGATGTTGAGGTCCGGTCGAAGTCTGTGCCATTCTATGTATATCGGCGCTGGTGACTTTCAAAGGACCATAGTCGCTGTGAGGTCAAGGTCTAAACAGTATGCTTGTGTGGTTTCATTGGGGCTTGGCTACCTGCAGCTACAAGTCCGTCCTGGTGTCGGCACTCAATGAATTGCCGGATCTGGGCTGGTAGTTGGTAGGGTCCCGGACTGAAAGTTTGGGTTCTAGTGCCCTAATTGGTGAGCTCTTGTTTCAAGGGGACAGGCACATTCAGACCGGTTCCGCAATGGCTCAGCCATCTTTCATGCCAGAGACCGTTTAAACAAGGAACAAAACTGTTCAGCAACGTACTTGCTATCAAAGCCTGCAGCAGCCCAGGAAGCCCTGTGTAAGCAAACCCTCAAGTTCCAAGCCACACAACCGCCTGTAACCCTAAGAAATCCGATGAAGCCCTAAACCCTAAATCTAGACCCTAAACCCCAAACCCTAAACCGAAACCCTGAACCCTCAGCCTAAACTCATAGATCCGATAAGATATGACATAAAACCTTATAAAACCAACCCTACTCAAAAAAGCGTCCCAAACTCGATGAAGCTTGAAGTGGCCGCAAACCCTAGATCCCAAACCCTAAAAACCCTAAAGCCCTAAACCCTAAAAACCCTAAAACCCTAAAAACCTTAAAAACCCTAAAACCCCTAAACCCCAACTCACCCTCAAACGCCAGGAGCTTCAGGGCCAGGAGCGTTTCCGCGCCACACAGGCCGGCAAGCTCGAGAAGCTCTATGAGGCCCAGGGGTGTAGGGTTGTAAGATGTTTTCAGGGTCACATATTAAACCCTAAACCCCTAAACCCTAAACCTCTAAACCCCTAAACCCTAAACCTGGGGATCCCTAAACCCAAGAGCCCTTAAACCCTAAATCCCAAACTCTCGGATTCTGGGAGTTTAGGAGCCTTTGGTCGCTATTCTAAGCTGAAAAGTTTCCTTGAAGGGAGCAATAGGGGCTCATGGACTGCCCTTAGGTTTGGGCTTAAGGGTTTGCTAAATAGATTACTACTGCGGGTTACTATATGGGTTAGGGTTGGGGAGTTTAAGGTTCAGGGTTTAGGGCTGAGGCGTCTTGAGGATTACTCTCTTGTTTTTCTTTTAAGAGCTTAAGACCCGAATCCCTAAACCCTAAACCCTATTCAGGGTTAACTGCTTGGAGTCCAGCGGTTCTTAAAGGGTTCCTTGGGGGATTCCTGTAAGGTTACTCGAGTTTCAGGGTGTGGGGCTCAGGGCTTGGGTCCTTCGGATTCCTTAACGGGGTGTGGTCCTTGAGGGGATCTGTAAGGGTATAGGCCTGTGGCACCTGAAACGAGCAGTTTGGGCGTGGAGGGTTTGGGGCTACATCGAAGCTCCCAGGTTTCCGGGTTTACCTAGAGTCTCCATTGCAGTTCCTTTTTGGGGTTACCTGTTAGGATCCTTAATTATATTGAATTGGTTAAACCAAAAAAAGGGACTACAATGGAGACTTTAGGTAGTGTTTGGGGTTCCCAACTCGACTCCTCGCTGGACTCTGCAAGCAGAACGCCACAGCAGTCCCGAACCCACACTCCAAACCTCGACAGCCTCACATGCGAAGCTGTCCACCAACAAAAGAGCCTAGGGTTTAGGGTTTAGGGCAGAGCATTATTAGAATAGGTGTACTACTAGGTGAACCGTTGCCCTAGACCCATCGTTCCTGATCTTGCGATGCTCTCATCCGAATCCCTGCGCCCGTAACCTTAAACTCCGCTTCTTCTTTATCCCCTGCCCTAAACCCTAGCCCTAAACCCCCTGCTTCGTCTTTGCTCCTTGCACCCACAGCCACGCAGGGCCTGAAAGGCAAGGCCGAGAAGCTGCGTCCAGCGAAGGAGGCGAAGGAGAAGGAATTGGTGCAGCCTGGCTCAAACCGTTTCAGGGTTTCCTGTTCAGGGTAAGGTCGGACGCTGAGAAATAACCCACCCTTGCTGTAAGGGCCCTGATCTTACGTTCCCTATATACAATATTCCCAGTTGGTGTAGGTGGGGAGCTCTTCATCATGCACGAGCATTCCCTTCAAGGTTGATGGGTGGCAGCTAGGTGGGGTTGTCAGTAGCTGAGTAAAACTGAACAGGTGTGGATGTCCGCTCCTCATATCCGAGTCATATCTGTCGTCCAGCCACTCACATAAGATGGATCCCCTGAGTTCTGAGTTATCGTCATCAGAATTTCGTTATGAGCTGTCAAGTCGTTCTAAGATGTTATACGTAACCCGAACCTCCAAGAGGGCTATGGCAAGTTATCCGTCTTTTCATGTATCTCCCACCACTATTCACAGGATCTGCATGCGGGGGTCTGCAACATGTTCAATATCTGCGGATGAGTGGTAGGAGTTATGTCCAACCTTGTTTGGAGCATCGCCTCACCCAAAAACAGCTGAATTTGCAGCCTTGCCACGCCAAAAGTGTAAATCAAGCTCCGGCACCTACAGGAAAGTAGGACGTCTGCACATGTAGAAAACACCCTGAGGCCTCTCCATGGTATTCTGGTAGTAGTATCTTCCCCGGAAACCCCTGTCTACGCCTTAAGGCCCCGAGTGCATGCTTGAGGATAAAGTGCAGAAAGGCCTTGGCAGTTTGTGTATTCATTGAAGTATACGCACACGCGCACATGGCAGGTTTGTGGTGAAGCCGAAGTTTGCAGATGTCGGTGTTCCTTCCCCTCGTTCAAGTTGCCGGGTTTGCGATAGGATTTCACGGGGGTCCCCGAAAGCACATACACATGAACTGTTGGACTCTGTCAGGATATCAACTCCGAGTTGTTTGTCTTGTTAGGGGGTTCGCTGGGCTCCCAAGATACGAAGGAGTGAACAGTTTGGATATTGTAGCTGATAGCCCGCTATCCAATCATTAAGGCCCGAATTTCTGTTAGTAGGACACGGCACTTTACCATGCTGCAAGGCCTCTGCAGAAAAAGCTCACGGAGGTGGAGAGGGGTGCATGCAGTTTGGGGCATTACGGTGCTGGTCTTATTCAAGTTGTTGACCCCCCCCCCCCCCCAAACACGGCGAAGCGACGTCGATTTTCTTAGTTGGCTGGTGATTAGCAATTTCGCAAGCAAGTAGTTCTTTGAGCCCAATTTCTATATTATATGAGCCTGCAAAGCCCAGAAACACACAAGTCGTGATAGAAGTCGAGGAAGAACCTGCGCAGGCAGGCATGTACAAAGCCCCTAAACCCCAGCCCCAAACTCTACGCCTCTACGGGCTCTAAATTGTATGTCAATGTAGACGAACAGCCCTTTCTAGGTATTGGGCCAATATTTTACCTACTTTGGGAGGTTTAGGTAATCCTTTACCCCTTTTGTGGCAGGCCAAACCCTACATCCCTAAATTGAACCCCCTAAACCCCTGAAGCCCCTAAACCCTAAACCCCTAGCTACAAAACATGCGAAAATACTGTAAGTATCTGGGGCCCAGGGCCTTCCACCCTCCAGAAGAAAAGAGCCGCTCAAACGCCTAAATCCTAAACCCGAAGCCCTAAACCCTAAACCCGTAAGCCGTAAACCCTTAAACCCTGAAGCCCTAAACCCTAAACCCTACACCCTAAACCCTTAAACCCTTAAAGCCCTAAGCCAGGTGAAGCAGGTCGTGGAAGTGGCGCAGGCCGAGGCCGGATTCCTTCGGAAGCGGCAAGTGGAGGCCGGTAAGCTCTTGCCAAGGGATGTAGGGTGTTTAGGGTTTAGGGGTTAGGGTTTAGGGGTTAGGGTTTAGGGTTTAGGGCTTAGGGTTTAGGGTTCAGGGTTCTTTTGCCAAGGGATGTACGGGGTCCCTTTAATAGGGATTCGAATGGGTTCCTTTGAAGGGTTCTATAAGGGATCTACTATAAGTTTAGGGGATGTAGGGTGTGGGGTGTAGGGTTTAGTTTAGGGTTCCGGGTTTAGGTTTAGGGCTCATGGTGTAGGGTTTAAGGTTTGGGGTTTCGGGTCTGGGGAGTCGGATTTGGGGAGTTAGGGGTTATAGGGTTTAATTTCACATTTCAAGCTTTCTCCAGCCCTGTAAGCCTAAACTAACATGGCAAACCCACAGTGCTTCACCCGAAAAGGCAACACGCTTAACCCCGCAATCCCTGAAGCTGTGAGGCCTTTTTTTGTCACCGCAGGCTTTCAACAAAAGCCAGTGCTCAAATGTCAAACACGTAGTACCTTAAGACATGCGACGTCTTGAGAATGCCGTTGCCGGAGTAGCATCTCTACTGCAAATCCTCCGCGCTGGGGGAAGTTCGTTGGTCCGCATTTGTTGGCCAGACCCAAAGGGTTCTAAGTACCTATAATCTATAATTCGATGGTGGATACTTACCCAAACCACAATAGCAATTCCCATTCTGGAGACCCTACTTCCCACTACGCAGGTACTTAGGACCCTTCGGGAGAGAATTCTTCACGTCGGTAATACGCTGACTTCCGAAGACTGCCGCAGCCCTTATGGTCCCTTGGGGTTAAGGGGGTTGAGGGCCTGGTTTTTCGGATCCTGACAGTTGGGGTTTAGGGTTTAGGGGTTTAGGGGTTTAGGGTTTTATAGTTGATGAGTACGCCCTACTTTTGAAGTCCCTGGGCCTTATATGATACGATAGGCTATTTTTTCCTATATAGCAACTCAGTAGTGACACTACATAGTGTTGGGGTGTATTAACTACTTTTGGTTGAACCCGAAACTAAACCCTAAACCCTATAAACCCTAAACCCAAAACCCTATAAACCCTTAACCCTAAACCCTATAAACCCTAAACCCTATAAACCTTAAACCCTAAACCCTTAACCCTGAACCCTAAACCTGTGAGGCCACCGAGCAAATCAACCAACTCAAGAAGGAAGGAGCAGAGTGCCGGGAAAAGCTCGGACAGCGGGAGCAGGACTCGAATCGGAAGGGCCTTTAGGGTTTTGGGTTGAAGGTTTAAAGGTTAAGGGGCTTTAGGCTTTAGGGCTTTAGGGTATTGGGGTTTAGGTCTTTAGGGCTTTAGGGTTTGAGGGTTGGGGGTTTTAGGGTGGAGGGTCTAGGATTTCACCTGAAGCATTAAGTTTGTGGTACCGTGGGAGTACTACACAGCAGATCCCCAAATCCTTGTTCTGGTTCGTTGCATGCAAAAAATCTTGGTGGTTTGTGGATTCCAGCTTCCAGTTTTGGTGCTTCCCTAATTATGGACGATACAAGTGTTATCCATCCGCAGCAGTAGGTGTCTTTCAGGATTTAGGACAGGATGTGCAGGTTTTTCGGCTAGAGGTTCAGAGTGTTGTTTTTGATGTTTTTGAGGCTTAGCCTAATTACCCTAAGCCCGGATTTGTGGGCTTGTCAGGGTGCACCCTAAACCCTAAACTCACGAAGCCCGAAACCCCCAACCGCAAGCCCCCTAAACCCTCAGAGCCCATGCTGCCCCCAGGAAGCGAAGGACGTGACGAAGATGCTGAAGGAATCTTTGTGTGTTGCTTTGTTAACAGGTTTGTGTGTTTTAGGGTTTTTGGTGGCCAAGGGTTTATGGTTTGGGGATTCGGGGTTCCATTGCAGATTATTTGAAGGTTCGTCTTAGTGCTTTTTTGAATTTGAGGTTGTCTTTTTGAGGTTTTGCAGCGTTTCTACGGCTTGTAGGGTTCTGTGTGAACCCTAAACCCCTAAAGGCGGAGACCGGGCAACCTTTCGTTCATACCCCCTCATTACAGGATAATTAAGATGCAGGATTTAGGGTTTAGGGTCATCTGGGATCCTTATGAAGCTTTACCCAACCCCCTAAGGTAGGTAAAATAAATGCCCAATACCTATATCAATGTCTACTATTCTACATACTTTGGGGGTCCAGGTATTGCTTTTGCGCGTGCCGGGTGTTGAGACTGTAGGGTTAGGAGGCTGGAGGTGTGGGATTTTTGGGTGTTTTGGGTCTCGAAGTTTCGAGGAAGGTATGTTTTGTAGGCTAGAGGGCTGAGGGTTTAGACGTTTAGGGTGTAGGGCTTGGGGTTCACGGTTTAGGAGCTCAGAGGTTGAGGACTGCAGTTTGGATCGTTGCAGCTTCCGAGGTTGATAAGACAATGAGGGGACGTTCAGATTTCGAGCTGACTGGCACTCGCCCGAGAGATGTTTATCTTGTGCTGGATCGTTAAGGCAGGAGGTGTGGGGTTCAACGTCTCCGGATTTCCCAACCCTAGGCCTAAACCCTAACGAAGCCTTCATGCACCCCCCCCCCCCCGTCCTGGGTCCCGACTCCATTCCTCTAGGAAGTCCCGGATCTGCAACTAGTCAACCCGAAACCCTCCAGCCCGACCTAAAGTCTCCATTCAAGTTCCTTTTGGGGTTTGAAGCTGGAATGTAGACCAAAAAGTAAACCCATGCAAGTTTGCGTCACTACACCATGAACCTGAACCCGGAACTCTAAACCTTCAAGCCCTGAACCCTAAAATCCGAAGCCCAAACCCCCAAGCCCTAAAACCCTAAAGCCCTAAGCCCCTAAACCCTAAAACCCTCCAACCCTAAAATCCGAAACCCTAACCCCCAAACTTTAAAACCCTAGGCCCTAAACCCTAAAGTCCAAAAGAGGTGTCAACAAAAACAACCTAAAGTCCCTGCAGGAGCGCAGGAAGATGACGACGGAGGGAAAGGATCGCATCAAGAAGTTGGCGGCGGAGATCGAGAAGGCCAGCTGCCATGGACATGAGGGTTTAGGGGTTTAGGGCTTATGATGTAGGGTTTAGGATTTTGTGGGTTTGTAGGATTCCGGATTTACGGCTTAGGGTTTAGGATATGGGGTTTAGGTTTTAAAATTCAGGCGATTTTGGGGTTTGGGGTTTAGGCCTATAGGGTTGTAGAATCACTTATATCTTAAGATTTTGGTCAGTTTAGGTTTAGGACCTGGGGCTTAGAGAGACTTTTTCGGAGCTTGCAGGGTTTAGAGCTTGATTAGGTCCCTAATCTCACTTAGCGTGAAAGTTCTGAACTCTCTCCCCTGCATGAGAAGCGCCTGAATAATGATGATATAAACTCTATTGCTATTCCTTGTAGGACTCTGTAAGCTTTATAGGTTGTAGGCATAGAAAGTCCAGAACTTCAAAGTAGGCCCTCAGGTTTTGTTGGGTCGGATCCTTCTATTCTGGCCATGCTCCATGCACTCTCCCGCGGATCTTTCAATTCCAGACTCCTGGCAGAGGTGTTACAAGTAAATGTCGGTGTAGCTGTGTTTGTTGTAAAATAAGCTGACTAGTTTTGCGATGGGTACCCTTGTCGTATCCCCAGCCACCTCCCCCAACCCACAACGAAAAGGCTTTCCTCAAGAAGAACGTTTCTTAGATAGTCATGGAAACGAGTAATGAGATGGCTCAGCTCCTCTGGCAAGGCCCAGGCTTCCTTCGAACAGTTTGAGCAGCTGTGTACCCAGGTACAGGTAGGTAGGTGTGTGTCTCTGTCTGTGTGTGTGTGTTGGTTCATGGCACGGACTGAGCATTTGAATGCCGATGCCGGGCTTGCTGTCCCATATAAAGCCGGCGAATGAGGCACGCAGACGTCCGAGAAAATGAGAGCATCGACAAAGGATTGAAGCTCCTAACGCTGTTCAACCATCGGCTTAGGTTTTTGGGTTTAGGGTTTGGGGTTTGGGGTTTATCTGGTATCCGCGAGAACATCCCTGAAGTACCTGGTGCTCTGCAAGCAGGCAATGATTGCTGTGAAAACCCAGGGACATGGTCGCAGATGGCTGTTCTCGCGGACATCGACTATATCATGCACGCAACCTAAGACCAGAAAAAATACTCTGAAGCCCTAAAGCCCCGAAATCCTGGCCCTAAATCCTAAACCCTAACCCTACAGTTCTAAAGCCTCAACCACCAGCAGTTTTCGAAACCTCTCAAATCTCCAGGTCTCCAAGGATGTCGCAGCGACTCGCGCGAAAGCCGACGAAGCGCGAAGCGAGTTTGAGCAGGAGATACTTTTGGGGATGGAGAGCGGGGGCCGGGGGTACGGGTCGGGTGGAGGTAGGGGACTTTTGGCTTGGAGTTTGGCTAAATAGGATTTGCAGGTGCGACGTGCATTCAACTTTTGAACGCTCCAGCCTGTCCAGACCTTCTGATGAAACCATTTTGGAACACCTTCTAAACTCCTTAGCGTATAAATCACCAATAAGACCCCTTGCCCCTGCAGCCTTGAAACTGCATTCAAGCCTTCTATTCAGGCTTATAGAAGCTATTCAAATTATTCGGGCCCTTGTATCAAGCAGTTGGCAGTGCCAGGAGCATTTTCGTGGTCGCCTGATCCAGGCCGTCAACGAGCAGGCCAAGGCAGCCGGCATTTCAGGTTTGGGATTGTACCTACTATACCCTAAACCCTAAACCCTGAACAAGGTTTAGGGTTCAGGGTTTCGGCCCTAGGGTTCAGGAGGGTCCTGGCACTCGCAAACAATGTACTCGCAGAGCCCTGGTGTCCTTCACCGAGTAGGGGGAGAGGGGGTATGGGCTTGGGAGGTCGTGAGTTTGGGGTTCAGGGTCAAAAGTAGAAACCAATTTCGTCTGTGCCAGACCCTACTGGTTTTCAGGGGATTTGGAACGACAGTGGTTTTGATGGGTGAGAGCGGTTCTTCCGGGAAGATAGTGAGCATCCTGTTGTCCAAGAACTGACAAGCCTAATTAATCATTGATGAACTCTGAACATGGGGCACCCTCAACCCCAAAACTTTGAGCATGATGTGGTCATTGCCTGTCAAGCCTCAGCATGCGCGGATGAGATGCGATCGCTTCAGAAACCAGGCGACCCTAACTTAGACCCTACACATAACATATTTAGGGTTTCGGAGTTTGGATGTAGGGTTGACGGGTTTAGAAGAACACTAGTGCAACGAACCCTAACTCCTCAGCCTCAGCCCAGAAGTGACCAGACATCTGAGAGGCGGGTCGGCTGAAGGGCGTCTATGGCCGCCTTGGTGATTTGGGCAGCATCAACAAGAAATATGCCGCTGGGCTGCAGATTTCCCAAAGCCTGAACCCGAAACTGAAACCCTAAGCCGTACCTGAACCCTGACAAACTTGATTTGTTGAGAGTTCCTCTTATCGTCTCGAGGTATAGATCCTTGAACTGTCACAGCATTTAGTGCAAGCCGCAAGGTTTGAATCCAATAGAATAAGCCCTCCGTATGAACCATAGAGTCTCAACCCCAAAACCCTATTCTAATTATTAAGGCCCCTATAGTCCCTATATTAGAGCGTTCTGTTGAACCAGCTTTCTTGTCGCGCCAAACCCCAACATCCCCACCCCCATCCCAAGCTGAAATGGAATCTTCTCCAGCCTCAATCCCCGAGTCCTGCGAGCCGTACTATAATGCCCTTCCTGATGAAGACGAAGAAGAAGATGATGATGATAGTGGTGATGATGGCCACGATCATGACGATGATGATGATGGTGATGATGATGATGATGATCATGATGATGACGGTGATGATGATGATAGTAACAGATTCCACAAAATCCTATTCTAGCTCTTGAGGCCCCTATATACCATATAGATCCCTTATAGAAGCCCTTTTTAGAACCCTTCAAAGAATCCTGAAAGGAAGCTTATTCAACTAATTTAGGCGCCCCAAGCCCAAAACCCAAAACCTGAGCCCCACCTGAACCTCAAACCCCTTAGGGTTCCATGAATTTACTGCTAGTATCTTGTACCCCAAAAGCCCTATTCTAACTGTGGGGCCCCTAAATTACCGGAACCTCAAAAGCCCATGTCTCCAAAGCTTGAGAAGGACATTGCGGTGTCCACAGCCTGCGGGATGCTAGACGCCATCGTGGTCGAGAGTACCGAGGCCGGTGTTTGTAGGGCTTCAGGGTTTAGGGGTTTAGGGTTTGTGGTCGTTTTGTTCCTGGCCTCTCTCCCCTAAACCCTAAACCCTAAACCGGTTTAGGGTTGAGACTTGGGTTTCTAGTATCAGTGGTTTGCTTTACTGCTCTCCCCGGTCTGTTCCACCGAAGCGCCGATATCAACAAACTCGAACCAGAAACCCAATGTCGGCCCTTCAACTCTAAGCCCGGTTTAGGGTTTAGGGTTTTAGGGGTTTAGGGGTTTAGGGTTTAGGGCTGAGGCCCTGAATCCTATTCGCTTTGCTTCTGCATGTTGGATGGTAGCCGTGCTTTGTGTTCTTGGGAGCTGCAAGACGACTCAGTATGTTGTACTGAAGTAAGTTCCGAACATGGAAACGCTTACTTTCACTGTGTACGTACTTTGGAACTTTGAGGGGCTGTGGTGGCAAACGGCTCAGGATGCGCAGGCCGTGATTGAGTTCGTTCGCGGCCAGGACCGAGACGTTTTCGTCCGCTTGTCGCATGAGAAAAGATTTGGAAGACTCCGGGGCTTAAGGATGTGAGCATGCGCAAATCCTGTTAAGACTCTACGACATCCTTGAATACTGGGGATTGCCGGAGCCACTGTCGAAAATTCTCGATCACGAATGGGCTAGAGCTCTCCTGCATCGCGGCTTGCTGGAGGTCGTTATAAACTCACTGGCTCGGGACTGTTCGCAAGGAACTGGGAGGTTTAGGGTTTAGCGTTTCGGGCTTATGATGCTAGCACAACTTCTCAGTCATCATTTGGGTAGTACTCTAAATTAGGAGCCCCTTTTAGCTAGGGTCCTTTTTGTAAGGTTGCTGTCTTCTCTCGAGTTCCTAAAAGCCGGACCCTCATTGAAAGAAGTACGTGCCCATTTAAAACCGAAGACTCCTTGACGAAGGCAGATTCCTCTGTGTCTTAGGGCTTCGTGCTCTGATGGGAGCATTGTTGCCCATTGGAGTTCGGGCTAGCTCCAGAAAGTCCTAATCCCCAAACCCTACACCCCTATTAAGCTCATTCTTTCTCAAAAGCAACATACCACCAAACGCTATTCTAGGCTGATTCAAGATACCGAGAACAGGTCATGGACTGCAGGCCCTAAACCCTAAACTCTATAGACCCTAAACCCTAGAGACCCTAAAACTCCTAAGCCCTAAACCCTAAACCCCTAAACCCTAAGCAGTAAACCCGAAACCCTAAGCCCTAAACCCTAAGCCCTAAACCCGAAGCCCTAAACCCTAAGCCCACAGACCCTAAAGCCCGGAACCCGACTCTGCAGGACCTGGGCCGGACAACATGCATCTGCATGCAGAAGATTCAGGTCTGCGACATAAGGGCAGGGCTTAAAGTTGAGGGTTTGGGGCTTACGGGTGTAGGGTTTAGGGTTTGGGGATTTCTGGGTTTAGGGTTTAGGGTTTGGGGATTTCTGGTTTAGGGTTTTGGGCTTCGGCTTTGGGGTTTAGGTTTCGAGGAGGGATCGAAGGATGGAGGGGGATTTTAAGGTTTAGGGGCTTAGGAACTAGCGGTGCATGTGTGGTGTGTATGTAGATGATGCTGGAGCCTGCTTAAGAGCCCTCAGGTGTTTATTTTCGCTGGTTGTTAAAGACGGATAGTTTCGTTTCGGGGGTGCTGCAACTCAACCATCTGCTGCTTCCGTGCACAAGATTATGTTTTCTTCGCATGTGTGTAAGTAATATGCCCTAAATAACCCCAAACTGTCCATCAATTGCTGCTGTGGTCTGACGGCCCAAGTCGGCTCAGATTGAGATCGAGGCTTCAAAGTTTATGATGTCCGCAAGCAGCCTTCCTTGGTTGCATAGATACTTGGTTTTCTATGCCGTTCGTGAAACTTCGTTGAATGGTATTGCGTAGCATTTCATATATTCCTGGGGAGCGAGAAAGAGTTTGTAATGTAGAATGCCTGCAGAGCAATTTGTCGTGCGTGAAGGTGAGGTCTAAATTTTGTTATTCTTCCATATTCTACGTCTCCATTGTACATGATTTTCTCGTTTTAACAGTTCTATATGTAGGATCCCGCAAGGTAACCCCAATAAGGAACTACATGGGAGACTATAGGTATGTGCTGAGCGTGTGAGACTCAGTGTCCGATTGTGTTGCTTCCTCCCACCCTCCATGCCCATGCTAGACGAATTCCGACGTTTGGGGTTTAGGGTGAAGGAAGGGTAATACAGACCGTTATAGATCTATGGTTTTTGGATATAGCAAAAAACAGGGGTTAAGGGCCTTTGGGATAGGATTCGCATATCAGAGAATTACCCAGCACCCAAGCCGCCTAGGAGCCCACTAAGGGAAGGCGGCTCTTAACAAAGACCCTGCAAGCCCATCTGCGTGGAGAGCCCGTCCCGGTTTGAGAATGAACTTGCTATGCTCGCCATCATGTGCTGGGCTATGACTCTACAGCTTCCTCAGCATTACCCCATTAGCATGGTTGTAATGCCTCGGTTCGATCGGTTCGTGGTTGCTAGCGATTGTATGCGGTACAGCATCGCTAGGTATTGCTGCGGCCAGCCCGCGCACCTCCACGACACACACCCTCCATCCATCCACCCTCCATCCCTCTATCCATCTCCATCCAGCTCCAGCTCCATCCAGCCACCCCTCCGCCACACCTGCACCTACCCACCTCTCGATCGATCAGCCCATCCTCCCTCCAGCCACCCCTCCAGCCAAGCCACACTCTCTGGAAGAGGGGGCAGGCTGGATGGAGGACGGGGTGACTGGATGGATGGGATGGAGGGGGATTGTTGCTGAGTGAAGCAGTGAATGATTGGCACGTGGAAGAGGGGGGAGGTTGGACGGAGGGACCGGGGGTGGATGGCTGGGTTTAGGGTTTAGGTGTGAGGTGTAGAATCGGGATGGATGGTCGGGCGTACTGGATGGAACATCATGCAAGCACGATACCGAGTCAATGTCAATATATGTGTTGTTGCAACGGCCATGGTTGCTATCTGTAATTGGCATTTGGGATGTCCTGATTAAAACTGAGCACACGATGTCTTGCTTCGGAAGAAAGCCATGTTGGATAAACTCTTCTACTACTTTTCAGTTGTTTCCGAGCTCAACTACAAGTGTGGTTTGTCATCGTCCGCACTCCGAAAACTATCCCGAACCCCGGCAAACCCGAAGTAAGCAAATATATCCTGAACTCCCGACCTGGACAGGATCGAGTTGGGACCTTACCGATTTTCTCGATGCTTAGGGCTTTGGGGGGTTTGGGTGAGGTATGGGGACTGGCGCAGCTTTCGGGGTTTGAGCTAGAGGGTAGGCTCTTAGGTGGATGGCCTCGCGTATAGTGGGAATGTCGGCGGAGGCCCCTCTAGATGGGTTTACCAAAAAGGCGACGTTGCTTTCCCGAACTTCGCCCGAGTGTTCTTGTTCGTTTGACTCTGTGGTTGGGTGCATTGAGGTTGGGTTTCAACCCCTAAACCCTAAACCCTAGCGGGAGGTGTCCCCGAACCCTACTTCAGACTCTGGGGATCTAGCAGGTCCTTAGCAGGTTTTACTTATAGATTAAAAATACCTGCAGTATTTGGCGTAACCTTGTCTTTTATATTTGCTGCAAGATTAAGCTTAGTCCGAAAAGCGTTACAGCGCATGACCTTCGCATCGCCAGCCCATTGTTTAAATCCTACACATAAACTCTGAATGTACGCTGCATCGACTTGGCTGGACACCGATCCTTTTCTGGAATACGTCCCCACAAGCTTTCTTTTCTTGGAAAGCCCAAACTCAAACAACTAGCACGACAAGGCCAGCAAACGCAAAGCATTGCGGTCTCGTACTCCAACCACTCCAAAAAAGTACTACAGAAGTCTGGACACAGTGGCCCTCGAATTCTCAACGAATCCAAACCCTAAGCCGTATAGTACGTTCGAGTTAAGGCACGGAACATGGATTCCTGGAGTGGTGCACCGGAGAACGCACCCAGGCGGCCCTCTCTCTGACCGTTTTGGTTTGCAGGGTTTAGGCACGGGTCATGAAGTGTGTTGGTTCTGTTGCTTCAACCATTGTCTTCGAAACTTTTTCCGGGCACGAAACCCTGGCACAAGCAGCATGTAGACCCCTAGAGTAAGACTCAACAAGACCCTAAAACACTAAAACCCGAAAGCCGTAGCACCGCTTTATAAAGCCCAAATGCCTCCATCCAATGCCAATGCCAGTGTAGTTCCTTAATCTGGAGAACCAAGGTTCCAAGTAAGCGTCCCAAAATACACAAGCCAGCTGACCACACAAAACGGAACTACAATGGAGACTATAAGGCACATGTAAGCAAAGCCTAAACCCTTAAACCTTTCGCCTTAAGTCCTAAAGCCTCAGCCCTTCAATAAGCGGTGCCTAGAGGAAACCTAGAGGCAAAAGCCCATGAATCAAGAGCAGCCAAGAGGCGCCAACACGCTCTTAAACGAATGATCCCTCGATGATCCATTATCTGTACAAGAACCTATGCAGAATTCACTCTAACATAAGGAACTCCAACACCCTAAACCCTAAACCCTAAGATAAAAAGGAACTCCAAAACGGGTAGGCCTCCTACGATTCAGGTAGAAAGTTCGGCCCAAAAAAAGTCGCCTCGCTGCCAGGCTCGTGGATCTCATTGAGCCGGCGAAGCCTCAGTGCCCTGCTGTAATGGCTTCAGGGGACTTAGAAACTATAGGGTTATAAATAAGGTATGGCAACTTGGGTTAGAAAATAAGGTAATTGTACTTATGATAACCCCCAAATTAAGGTAGTTAGAAGTGTACTTATTAAGTCCCATGAACCTCCAAGTACTGTAGTGGCTTCAGGGGTGGCTTAGCATCGGGACCTCCTCTAGGGATGCAGGGTGTTGTATTTCTACGGGCTTTGTTTGGGCTGTTTAGGCGCTTTAGGGATTTGCGTTCGGTCTCAGGGCCTTTATGCAGTGTAGGGTGATGTAGGGTTTTTTAGGTTCATGTTCGTTTTTTGCTTCAAACAGTGCGAAACTGTTTACTTCTCACGTCACGTGCCATGCTGAGCGCAGTTTACATGTGCAACCGCGTTGCCTGGAGATTGGCAAGCAGACAAGAGAGCCACTTCGGAAAGATCACGTTCAGCTGGCCGTCCCGTTTGGGACGCAGCTTGAACATATGAAGGCCGTCAAGGAGCTGAATCAAGGGTACGAGTGACCAGACATCCGACCCGTGAAGGCTGTGGATGCTTTCCGGGCGGCCGAGGCTGAGCGAGGAATGCTTGAGGCATGCATGTGTTTTTTGCATGCTGCTATCTGCAAGGGCCTGCAAGCCGCCAGCATCCGGCACGACCTTTCGAACTGGTATCAAGTCGAGGGGCATGCGTTCCTCACTGTCAAGCGCGAGGTCGACAGCTGGGCTGAGTACTCAACTTCCGCACCATGACCCTAACATACCCTAACCCCTATCCTAGCCTATCCTAGAACTCTTCGTGGACTTCATGTGACCCTGATCCCAAATCCTATAACCTTTCCGGTCCAAGTGCCTAGTTAATAGTCACGCACTCGCCCAAAGGCTAGCCTGGACTGTTAGACGTATTACAACCCTAGCTTAATGCAAGAGCCTAAGTATTTGTTTTTTTTTGACCTGTAGAGAAAACCCCATGACGGCTGCTTAAAGACAGGAAAGCATAGGCTCAAGACTTTGTTCTTGTCATTCAGGCCTCGTGCTGTGTGCTCTAGCTCCAATGCCCGGCATCCGAAACACACCCAGCACGAGTGGCAAACACAACGCAAGATACCTGATTAGATCCACCTCCCCATACATTTAACCATCCTAGGTTAAGATCTAGACCTCACGTTGCTGGAACGCGACAGTGAATTGGTTGTACGGTTGTGCCGGCTCGTGTAACTCCAGAACTTGCGTTTGCGATGTGGGGATACAGCATCAGTACCAAGGCCAAGATAGCTACGATGAAGGGACGTGCGGCTCGGGTGTTTCTTCCATTCTTCCAAAATCCAACATGTGTAGCTGTCTGGATTAAAGGTCCCTTTCAAGGGTCCTTTATAAGGGTGCCGTACAATTTTGGGGGCCTATAGAGGGACCCTTTTTTGGGGAACTACCCACATGTCTATGCCTAGATGGCTTTAGCAAATAGGAAACCTGCATGTGTTTGTGTCCCACTGCAAGTCGCGCACTTCTCATAGGAAATGCTCGGAAAAAGGTGGTCTTCATCTGCTTCCGGGCCGAAGCGAAAGCAAAGACACCTGCCGGCTTTTGTAGAAAACTCCCGCGCGCACGCAACGCCGCAGACTGTCGGAGGAGGACCCGTTTAATGTGAATGCTACGCAACATCCTAAAGCCTAAAACCTATAAACTCTGAGCCCTAAACCCCAAAACCGCCCAAACTCCTAAGCAAAGCCCAAACCGCCAAAACACCTAAGCCCTAAACTCCAAATCCTGAACCTTTTAAGTGCCTATTTCGAGGATCCCTTAACCCCAATTAGGTTCCCACCTAGGATACTTACTGTAGCCAGTCACGTTTAGGGTTTAGGGTTTAGGGTGTCGGTTTGCTTATTACTTATTGAGGTCCCGGACCCTCCAAGTGCTAGCAGGTACAGAGCCGCTTTCTTCTTTGCCGTGGGCAACACGCCGGCGGCCCCAGACGTTTGGGGTTTGCAGGCTGTAGGCCATTAGCCTTCAGGGTTTAGGGTGAAGCCGCTTAGGGTTCAGGGTGTCAGGCTATGTAGGCTTTATAAGGCTATGAGGCTTTTAGCGTTTGATTTTAGGGTTTGTAGGCTTCGGGCCATTTGTGTAGGGTTGAGTTTCAGGGCGAGTGGGGTTTCAGAGTCATGTGTGGCTTCAGAATGTTGAAGAGCGAGAGCTGCATAGGAAAAACACCCCTCCGGAAAACAAACGTTGAACGAGATCCTGTTTCTGTGTTATTCTTCCCTAAACGAAGAATCCTACAAACCCCAACCCGCCTAAACAAAAACCCTAAACCCTAAACCCATCTAAACCCTAAAACAAACCCTAAAGCCCTAAAGTCAGGGGAGGAAGTCTCATGCAACCTTGGGAGATTCCATTCTGCTCTCAGGCTGGTGGCCAAAGATCTGGAGCAGGCTCTGGGGTTTTAGGGTTTAGGTTTTAGGGGCTTTGGGTTTAGGGTTCAGGGGGCTTTGGGTTTAGGGTTTAAGTTTTAGGGGCTTTGGGTTTAGGGTTCAGGGGGCCTTGGGTTTAGGGTTTAGGATCTTTGGGTTGAGGGTTTAGGGCTTAGGATCTTTCGGTTGAGGGTTTAGGGTTTGGGGTTGAGGGTTTCAGGGCTTTCGGTGGAGGGTTTAGGGTTTAGGGTTTTAGGGTTTGGGGTTTAGGGTTCAAGGGCTTTGGGTTGTGCGTGGAGGGTTTAGGGGGATTTGGGGACTCCAAGCAAGCTTAAAGCCCAGAGTTGGCGGTGCAGAGTTTGGGGCTCCCGGGTCTTCTTGGGTTGCGGGCTGAGAGATTCCACATGGGTAATATAGGAGCCTTAATAATTAGAATAAGGTTTGGGGTATATTATTATACTATATACTTATAATAAGGAACCCCCAAAACCCTATTCTAATTATTCATGCCCCTGCATTAGTTCTCTGAATTAGGGTCCCTTTTCGGGTCCTTTTTGTAAGGGTGCCGTACTACTTTGGGGACCTACAAAGGGACCTTCATTTCGAGAACTACCCAAATAACACAGTGATCCACAAGGGCCAACACCTTCCCAGACCCAGGGGAGGATCCAAAATCTGACTTAAGGGGGTTCCTACTTTATTGCTTCTTATGCCCTGTAGAAATGGTTGACGTATGGGGGTAGTTTGTCATTTGCAAGTTTCGAGGTTGCTGAAGGCCTAGGGAAGAAGGAGAAGGACGGTATAACTTAATCCTCACTCTGCCACAGCCTTGAGACTTGGGGTCCATGTTCCAAGACCCTAAACCCTAAACCCTACACCCCGAAACCTGAAGGTTTGTGGATTGTAGGCTTTGGCTTCTTTGAGGCAGTGGGGCTCTCCCGAGTTTCAAGGTTTCCGGCTATGGGATCTAGGGCTTCAGGGGTTTACTTGTGTAGGGCTTTTGAGGTTCAGGCTTTATAGTCGCTTGCAGTGTTCAGATTACCATAAACCCCTAAACCTTCAACCCTGGGCCCTAGACCCTATAAATCCTCTAAACCCTAAATGGCCTTAAACCTCCTAAGCCCTAAACCCCAAACCCTCTAAGCCCTAAGCCCTCAAACCTGGACCCTAGACCCAAAACCCTGTAAGTAAACCCTCTAAACCCACCCTAAACTTTCGAAACCCGAAGCCCTCAACCCTAGACCCCAAAGCCCTAAATCCTGAACCCTATACCCTAAGCCCTCAACCCTAGACCCTAAACCCTAAATCCTGAACCCTATAAGTCCAAGGCCCTAGGCCCTGCCGTGCCCAACAGGCCACGCGGATCGGTCTCCAGGGCCGCACACGACACCGAGTTGTGACGCCTCTCGGAGCTAGAGGGGTTGAGGGTTCAGAGTGTAGGGTTGAGGGTTTAGGGTTTAGGGGCTTTGGGTTGAGGGTTGAGGGTTTAGGGTAGGGGCTTTGGGTTGAGGGTTCAGGGTTTAAGGTTTTAGGGTTCAGGGTCTGAGGGCTTTGGGTTTNNGGGGGGGGGGGGTTGAGGGTTTAGGTTTTGAGGGCTTTAGGCGTGAAAGTTTGGAGATTGGGCTTTAGGCTTCAGCCAGAACCCTGGAACATCATGCTCCTGATGCCTTCAAAGTAAATTGTATTGAACGGCAGACCAAAGCAAGCTTACTGCACATCCCTACTGATACCCCAAAATTACACTCTAAACCCCTAAGCCCACCTTCCGGGAGTTTACTGCGGTATTTCAGTTCAGAGAAGCCGAAGAATTGAAGAGATCCGAAGCTTCTTAAATATTTGGGATGCTTACTTAGTAGTCGTGTTGAGTAGGTAACCTTTTATCTGCATGAGGTACTATAATCCCTACAAAATACCAAAGGTTTGCTTTTTCTTCCCCTGGGAACTTACAAAGTTACTATATCAACCATAAGAGGAATCCTGAAAATATAGAGATCCCAGTACGACTGGGTAGGTGCTGCAGAGACCCTTTTTGGTCACGGGTACGGGGTTGTGGAGTTGTGGGTTTAGGGACTTAGGGCTGTTTGCCGGTGGGCATAGAAGGGGGACCATGTTTTGAAGGTTGAACCTGTCATTTGTTCTGCAACTGTGGAAGTACGATCAGGGTCTAGAACTAAGACGCCCTGTATGATGTTCGATGGGATCTCTTCTATGCTTTGCTAGTTAAGCATTCCTGGGTAGCAGGGATACCCAACCCCAAACACTCTAAACCCTACACCCCGTTCCTTGTCGTCCTTGTCCTTGTGGTTCGTCTGAAATCCTGCAGAGAGCTTATAGGGTTTAGGAATGCCTACGACCCCTAAACGCCTTTTGCTGCCTAATCCTTGAGCCCTGAAGCTCAAGCCCAAAACCTTCTGGGGTTTAGGGTTTACTTAAACTCCAAGCCTTCAATCCTGAAGCTTAACTCTTTAAGAAGCAGGTTCACTGACCATACTTCTGCTGTATTATAGTGGCCAGAAAAAGTACCAGTGCTATTCCTGTTTTTCCATAAGATACCCAACACCCAAATCTATAATTACTCACGGCCATCGATCATAAAAACCCGTCTAGACGGAAGCCCAAACAGGAATCCTATTCTAACCCTGCGTAGCCACCTCCCGGCGGATCCAAAACCTGTAGATCGGGTTTCTACAAAGTACCTTTTTTCGCCCAAAGCTGTATAGGATCCCAAAAATTCGGGGTTCTACTTTGTGGATCCGTTCCGGGGATCTGGGGCCGGGCTTGCAGGCCAAAGTCCGATTCTAACTATCATCCCAAACCATACTGGCTGCAGCTCAAGCATGAAGGTGTGAGGGTTGGGTTGGTGCTGGACGGCTGCGGTGTTGGGGGGGGGGGGGGCAGGCGATGGTGGATACCACGGGGAGTGTAGAAGAAGCAAAGTATCGAAGCTGAAAACATATGTATCAGGTTGGATCGCTGGTTTGTATGGTGTGCTTGAGTGTATGAGTGTGTGTGTGTGTAGTTTTCCTCCGCCTGGCGGTTCGTGTAGCACACTGAAGCGAGATCCTGGGATCATGGGCGACGCAGTGCTCGAGACGACCATCATGGTCGACGCCAAGAATTCAGATTCGTGTTGCTCTGCACGGGATCTTGCGGAGATTTTAGCCCACCAAGCTTTCGACGGAATCGTCTCCGCTTTGCCCCTCCGATGCCAAGAAAGGGCAGAGGCGGTGGGGTACAGGCCCGTCCTTGTCCAAAGCTCCTGCTCGTGATGCTGACTGTTCAGGGACCCTCAGCGGGTCCTAAGTGCACTAAGTACCCTTAGTAGAAAGTAGTGTTTCTCTAGTAGGAATGAGTATTATGTTTTGGGGGTAAGTATTCCCCCCATCTCCTAGGTAGTATTACCCTTCTGAACCCTACTTATGGCTGTCTTAAAAAGGGACCTCTTTGAGAGGGTCTTTTTCCCCAAGGGCCCCCTAATCCTATCTCCCACCATAGAAGTACTTAGAACCCTTTGGGAACCCAGGCTCGCAGGCGGCTTGATCGACGCCAGTGGCACCATGTCCGGTGGCGGAGGAAAGGTCGCCAGCGGAGGGATGAGGCCGGCTGGGAAGACAGTATGTAGGACTTCCTTGGAGGGGTTTCGTGAAGGGTTCCTTCAAAGGGGTTCTACAGGGTTTTAGGTGGTTTAAGGTTTAGGGTTTTGGGGATAAGTTTGGTTTACGGTTGTGCGTTTGGGGTTGAGGTTTAGGGTTTAATCTGGGGTTTCGGGGTTTCCAGATACATTACTGTTTGCATACATGGCCCATCAGCGTAATACCGTAATGGTGTTTCAGGAGCATGCAGCACGCTTCATCCAAAAAGTCCACAGATTTCAGATTAAATTGCAGGCGGTACAGACGCCTCTCTAGCAGGAGCAACACTCACGAGCCCGAGAGACCAACGGCTTGTATCCCCCAAGCCCTAAACCTTAAATTCTTAATCCGACAAGGCCTGCATAGCCTGTAAGCCCAAAACACACTAATCACTAATAACTAATGCCTTAACCCTATCAGCCCTAAGCCCTAAACCCCCTCACCGGAACCCTTTCAAGGATCCCGTAAAAGAGCCCGTAAAGGAACCCTGCAAGGACCCCCTCAACCTCAAAGCCCCGGAACCCTAAAGAGCCGCTTGCTTTCGCAAGGGCATCGGTCTCCAAGTACTCCCAAGAGGAGGTCAAGAAGTTCGTTCAGGAGCCGTGAACTTTGCTTGTTTCGCTTTAGGTTTAGAGTGGGCTTTGGGGGGGTTGGGGTTTAGGGGTTCAGGGTTCGGGGTCAAGCAGCTCGCTCAGGAGCCGTTGGGGGGGTTGAAATTTACAGGGCTTATAGGGTTTATAAGGGGTGCATATAGCTCTTCGTAGGGTGTATAGGGCTCACGGAGCCTATACCGTTCATGGCATGTTAAGATTGCAGGGTTTAGGGCTGGTAGGATCAAGGAGTTTGTCCAGGCCCTTTTTGTTGTTTAGGGTTCTACGGGTTTTATGGTTTAGGGGGTTCTGGGTTTGAGCAAGAAGTTCGTCCGGAGGCGTGAAGTTCTGTTGTGTTCATGTTGGGTGTAGAGTATCGGGGTTCGGGGGTTTGGGATCTATGCAGGCGGGAAGGCCGGGGGGGATCCAGGACACATGCGAAGGTGAAGGTCGTCATAGGGCTGCAATGTAAGACAGGATAACTTAGTTGACTTAATAGAGATCCTGGAAGTGACCTCGAAATTTCCAGAGACCTCCAAAAGCAACTTACAGAGGACAAGGGACTGTACTAAAGCAGACGACCGTGACAAGGACCCCCCACCCCAAAACATCAGCGCCGAAGATCCATCCTTTAACATGTTCAACCAGCTTCGGCCACCTTCATGACCTTCTTTACAAAATGACATTGAGGGCCGACGCTGCATCATTGACATATGGTCCTGAATAGTGACTAGTGATCATAGGGTTTTTGGTCTATTGTAACTTTTTCTGGGAATGTAAGGGAGACTACTATCAGTTTAGCCAGACCTCTGCGTTGAAGTAAAGCAGTCTTGCAATCGGCAGGCTTACGAGGAAGCCAACGCTCAGCTGATGCAGCTGCGGCAAGAGCGCGAGGCGGAGGGGGTGGGTGTAAGAGCGACAACGATTACCAACCCTGTGAGGTTCAGCTTCACAGTGCAAGCTTGTGGCAAATCTTTCAGTTTGGATTGTGGCCATGCAGGGCTTGCAGAAGATAAGTCCAAGTAGAATCGTTTAACATTCTTCATCCTGTCATCAACTTCCAACTGTTTGAGGTTTACTGTCTGGGGTTCTCAGGTGTTCCATGCTATTTTTTCTGGGAGGCCTGAATCAGCCTCGCCGACTGGGCGTCGATGTCAAGTTTCCCGACAGTTCCCTAGTGTCGTTGGAGGTGTCGCTAAATGGCTGTAGTGCAGAGGATCTTGCAACACCCTTCAGCCCGAATCTCTGGCCTTAAACTCTTTCGGAGGCTTAGGAGGTCACACCGCCTGCAACAGCCATGGAATTTCTGGCCAACGAGGTTATACACAGAGGTATCTTAAGTGACAGATTCCTTTCCGGTCGCCCTCTGAAGCGGAGTCATAAAAATCCTGGGTGTTCCTGCAAAATTACCGTTCGTTTTGTTTTAACATTTTTAACATATTCTCAAGGGTTATCAATTTTATTTCGGGCCTAGGAAGCCTGTAGAATCTGTAGAAATGTAGATGAAAATAGGTGCACTGTAAACCCGCAAGCCCCCGGTGGGAAGAGATGGTGAAGCCGGAAGCCACCAAACCCCAAAGCCCAGCTTAACGGAAAAGAAACCCGGATGTTTCCCATCACGCAAGCCTCTCGGACTTCAGGGTTTGGGCCCCCGAGCTAACCGGTACTATTTCCTGCAAACCCGCCAGGAGCATGAGGCTCCTATAAGTGGAACCCGTGCTGGTTCTGATAGCTCTGGAGGATGAGGGCGTTGACGCGAATCCCTGGCACCTGCCCCTAAACCTAAAAAAAACCCTAAACCCCAAACCCCTAAACTTTGAACCGTTCTCGGACAATATTAGGGGCCTTCATAATTGCCTATACAATTCTGGCGGTTCCTTATGAAAATAACAAGTATACTATACCCTACTCTAATGATTAAAGCCCCTACAACATAGAACCCTTCTAGTACCCCTTATAGAACCCTCTAAACGGAGGCCCTCAAAGGAACCCGAGCAAGTCGTGAAGGCGACAGAAACATGATTCTACGGTTGATGGTAGAAATCCTGCGTTACCCACAGTAAGGAATTGCTTAGGGTTTAGGGTTTAGGGAATAGACCATAATTCCCCATAGTTTAGGGTCCTTAAGGTACTGCAGGATTTATAACATCAAGCGTATTGATTAAGGCCCCTACATCACAGGCTTTGGATGAGGCGCTGAACAGCACGGACCGCGAAATACCAGAGTTGGAGCTGCGGGAGAGGCACCGCTCACGTCGCGATTTCCTAGGCCTATATATAGTATAGTATAGGGACTCAGATTTTGAGCGTTTGGGGCCCCAAGACCATACTACATGAGTAAAACTTGTGGGCTTATTTGAGTTTTTTGGCTTGAGGATTCATTTTATGTACAGCTTTGGGTCCTGAGGTTTAGCACGTACAACGTTTGAGGGTTCAGCGCATGCTTCGTTTTGACAGCTGGAGACATTTGCAGAGTACGAGGGTCTAGAAACAAGAAAGACGAGGCCTAGATCTCTGAGGCGAGATTACGGAGTCGGGCCTTAGGGTAAAGGAATGAAAGAATTACTTAACATCCAGGGTTCACTGTCAGAGTTCAGCGATGAAGGTGCGTGGCTGCGGCACTGGAGCTCAGTGTTGGACCTTCTCAAGCGAAACCCTACAGCCTTAAGCTGCGAGAGAGCTTCCTGGGCTCGAGGAGGGCTCATGTTGTTAGACTCGAAGTCCTCTCGCCATCCGTCTCGGTTCCGTAAGCTGTAGGAGACCGCCTGCTTGAGCCATGGTGGCAGAGTCAAGTTTACACTCGTTGTATACGTCTCTGTGTGTGTGTGCGTGTCTGTGGATACCCGCCTTTAAACTTTATATTTAAGTTGAAAGCTGAAGAAGCCTAGGCCTTTGAAGTGAACCCTAAAGCCCATTTACCCTATACCTTCAACATAAATTTAAATCTGAGATATACCCTCAAGCCTGAGTCCTAAGCCCCAGTCTTTTAAACCCTATACCCTGCTAGCCTACAACTCCTAGACTCCTAGACCCTCAACGGACAACCACGAAGTCCCAGGACGTGCACGATGGACGTGAATGCCCTGAAGAAGCAATCCGAGGAGGGGGTCGACCTCTACGAAGAGAGTTGGAGCTTCAGGGGCAATAGACGGTTTAGGGTTTAGAGTTTAGGGTTTAGGGTATCAAGTCGTAAGAAACCCACGTATGATTATGGTCTTGATGAACGTTAAACGATGATGCACAAAATCCATTTAATGTTCCAAATTCACTGCCTAAAGAGCAGCAAGCCATAGTACCCCCTTATAGTAAGTACAGAACTTATAGATTCCATATAGTACCGCTTACACAACCGTTCTGTTGGGGGAGCATGACGCCTTGAGTTTCAATCACCCTCCCTGTACAACATGCAGAGGCCAGAAGCCTCAGTAGAGGGTGATTGGGGGAGTCTTGGGAAAGCCCTAGGCACCGAGCACCAAACTCCAAAGCATACATATAACGCATGTGGACATCTGACATCGCCAAAGCCCGCACACCAACAGCCCAATCGCGGCAGGCCTTAGGGGCTGAGTAGGTAACCTTTAACTTTTTAGGACGTATATCAGCCTGCTATAACTTTGCATCAACGGTTGACCTCTTTTGGGTTAGGGTACTCAGCCTGTAAGAGGCAATAGCCTAACCTGAAGCCACGGACGCCACAACCCCAAAGCTTGCCAACCTTGGCTTTTGAAGCCAGAGCAGTTCGAACGTCCTATGCCAGCAACAAAAAACTTCTAAACCTTCATCACTCTAAACCCTGCACCCGACCCCACCCACCCATGCCCTAAATGCCTGGAAAATCGGGCCGCCACGGCTTTCCCCCAGCATCATTTTCGCGACGTCGAGCGGACAGACCATGTCTTTGAGGAGTAAATGACGAAATACAATAGAGGTATTCCGCCACTCTGGTCGGTAAACTCGCCGCAAGACATTTCAAAATCCTTGTCTAGATTGCACCATGTGGCCTCCAGCATGGGTAACGGGTACTTACGTCGACTGGTATATGTGGCATGATTACAAATTGTCGAAATACCCGATTTAAGATACTGAATAAGGAAGCCCCAAGTCTTGCTTCGGGTCTAGGGCTTCGGGTTTAGGGCTTGGGGTTTAGGGTTTATAGGGCTTCGGGTTTAGGGCTTACAGGGTTTAGGGTTTAGGGTTTAGGGGGAGTTCACGCTGCAGGCCTATGAGGGCAGATTGAAGTCGCCCGCTGCCTCAGACGAAGGGCGGTTTGGAGGATGGCAAACCTTAAAATGGAGTAGGGTTTAGGTCTTTAAAAAATAGAAAACTCTCAGCCCCTGAGCCCTAACTATCTAAATCTAAGGGCTAGGAAACTAGTTATTATTCAGGGTTCGGACCCCTGAACATAACTATCTAAATCTAAACCCTCGGAAACTAGTTATGATT
The DNA here is from genome assembly GCA_905231915.1 of Symbiodinium necroappetens. NCBI lineage: Eukaryota > Dinophyceae > Suessiales > Symbiodiniaceae > Symbiodinium > Symbiodinium necroappetens. The sequence continues at coordinate 32,249 of CAJNJA010088141.1, forward strand.
CAGGGTTAGTCAGAATCAGGGGCCAGAAGGGCTCAATGAATAAGAGGCACTTGTTGGGGCATCCTGGTAGGGCTCAGGGCTTTAGGGTTTCGGGTCTTTTCAGTTCTTAAGCAGCTGGCAGTGCCTGACGAGTTTCTGGCTCAGAAGAATTCCCAAACCCTCAACCCAACCGACATTGTGTTCCACAAAAGCGACACTCAGCCCCGGACTTCAAACTTCAATCAAGTTGTGGCATCATGTGAGACGGGGTCAAAATTATCGTTAATGTGACATAGTTTAGTGCAGAGGGTAGTTGTTGAGCCAGAACCCCCAAGATCGATAGGGGACGCGCTAAAACGATAGAGTTACTTATACTTTGGTCCCTGCAAGTGCCTTAGGCGAATTCCGCGCAAAACGATAGGGGACGGGCTAGCTCAAAAACATAAGCAGCATGAACAATTAATTTTGACGCCGACTCATTTAGGGCCACCCTTTTGGTCTTTATCATGTGTGTATGTGTTATGTCTTGGGCTTGATTCGTTAATCTTCTGCGTAAAGACAAACGCCACAAAGTGTGACATCTGCAGATAATAGAGATGAAACCATACAGCAAGATAGGTTGTTCACAGTTTCCCTTCTACTAGTCGCTATTCAATTACAACATTCACCTCATCCAGCAGAGCCCTTCTCAGTCCCTAAACCCTAGACTAAACCCGATAAACCCTAAACCGTCTCGGACAGCAAAGAACGGCTTGAGGCTCAAAGTGCCACAGCTGACCAGCGAGGAGAAGGCGAAGATTAAGCAGTCCACGCCCGAGATTTGGTCGCGCACTGGTTGTGACGCTGGAGAAAGGCCCTCAACAAAATCAATACCCGTGAAACCCTTATAGCACTTGAAGTACACTTATATTCAATCCTATACCCTGCCACTCTACACCCAACACCCTGAACTATCGATTCGACAGCGGTCCCCTAAACCCTAAACCCTAAACTCTAAACCCTCAAAACCTAAACCCTAAACCCTCAAGCCTAAGACGAGGCTGGAGAAGCTCATCGAGAGCCGCTCAGACGAGCTGAACACCATCATGCAGCAGCATCAGGCCTACAACGACTTGCGCTTCGGTTTAGGGTTTAGGGTCTAGGTTTAGGGTTAGATATGCGTTCACACACACACACACATATATATATATATGTATGCACATATATCTGGTATAGGAGTTTTATGCATACATGGCTTAGAATCGCATGTTGAGGATTTTATGGTTTCGGGGTGGAGGCCTCAAGGCGTTATGGTTCAGGAATATAGAGCACAGCCAACCTTGTGTTTGAAGGGCTTGAGTGGGGGATTTGGCTTGTGCCTTTTTGAACTTTCAGTTTTGACGAGTTTAGGGTGTATAGGATTACGCTAGGATAAGTCGACGACGCGACAGCCCGCTCCGCATCAACAAGAGTTTGGTACGACTCTACCCTTACCGATTCCCTTCATGTTCGATCTGTACCCCGGCATTGAATCTGTCGATTCGATACATGTGCGTGGTGTGTGTGTGTGTGTGCGCAAGGTTTTGATACGGGGAGGGAAGGAGGTGGGTGAGGTGAGGGGTGGCACCGTAGATCCAAAAGCCGCCAGGGGCCAGTACATAATTTATGGTTTCGCGATGACATGGTTTTAGGACTTTAGGATGTACTCATGTATCCAGGAGGCTGCACATGGATCAGCAAAGCATGCATCGGACAGCACGAAGCAGGAATCAAACAAGCACAGGCACGCACACAAGTCCGGGATAGAGAACATGCATGAACCAGCAACGTGAGCAACGGAACCAAATCCAGATTTAGCTCACCAAGGTACTCAAAGCTTCTTGTCTAGACCTGCCGAGGCAGACAGACAGGGTAATTGTGTTTAGAGGTGGTTAATATCATCGTTTGAGGGAGGTACTTCTAACTCCAGAAATCACCCATGAACCTTCATGTACAGATTGAGAACTGGGGAGATGGAACAGTATCAGTAGCAGGGACTGATTTCCTGCCATTGTACCTTCTTCAGTCCATTCCCTTTATACAAGTAGCATCGATTGGGGCCGGTTGGGGTTGATCCATTCCAGAAGCAACTTCTTATATTGCCTTTGTTGGCTGGTCTCTTTCATAGAAAAACAAGACACGAGAGACAATTGCAAAAAAATGACTTCCCCTGTTCCAAAGCCTGGGCCACATCGGTGCACTGCTGAATGCATGTTCTCTGGCAGGTTGTCGAGGAGGAAGTGCGTGATCTGCACAACCAGCCCCTTTGATGTTTTCCGGAGTTGCGGGCTACAGTCTAATTTGTTGCAGCTGTAAACCCACAGAGTTTTTACAAGGCTTGAAGCCCCAGGCCCGAGCCGCTAGCCCGAAATCCCTACTAATTACAAGCTGGAAAGGTTGACCCCACCCAGTAGAATCCAATACAGGGGCCGTTCTAGTTTGAATAGGGTTTGGGCCAAACCCTAAACCCTACGTAAACCCTGCACCCCTTATTCCCAAACTCATCGAAGCCAAGGATCATGAATATCGGCGGCGATGAGCTAAAGCAAGCAAAGGCGAAGCTCGAGGCATGCGGTTGGTCTACAGGGCCTGGAGAACTGGGGTTTTGCGGTTGGTGGCTCAGGGCTTATAGGGTTTACCCATAGGCTCCATTGTGGTTCCTTTTTGGGATTACCTTATAGGATTTTGAATATGATCCACTTAGGGTTAAAGTTTTCGGTTTTGGAGTCACGGCCACGAGGGCGTAGTACAGTTAGGTAACTTTCCTTTGTTGGTGTTGTGGCTTGTTAGGGCTCGGGTTTTCTGGGCCATGTACGTGGTCGGTTTGGGCAGGGCCTTGGGAGTTGTCGGCTTGTTTCATGCTTTGCGTGTTAACGGTTTGCGTGTACGCTGCGGATCCCCCAAGCCTGGCAGAGAGTACCGGGGTCCAGTGCATCGGGTAGGAGTCTTTGTTGCTTTTGAAAGTCCGAATATGAGACGGGTATGACGGAGCCTGTGAGAAAGCAGGAACGAAAGTGTCCGAGTTACTACTACACGAATTATTTGAGTGTTTCGGGCCTCTGCCCACTATGAGGCTCGAACTGCAATTTGAGGCTTCTTGTCATTTTCGTCAGCTTCCTTGGGCTGCAGCTGAGGGAATGAAGCCTACCCGGCTTCGTAGACTTGTGGCTGCAGTCACTGGCTAGAGCAGATACTTCCGAAGTCGGAGGTCTCCATCTGGGCTTTGGGTTCAGGAATTACAAAAATATGATTGTTGTGCTTACGTCATTATTGCATGTATAAGTTTTAACTGTGTATGTATGAATCATTACACACCGGGTGAACCTGCAGGAAGCCACGAAGAAGTGCGAGGACATGCGCCACAAGTGCAACTCGTCAGCTAATCAACTGAGCTGTTGCACGTCCCTAAACCCTAAACCCTTAACCCGGTGCATGGTGTGGAGTCTAGCGTGTGCGGCTTCAGAGTTTGGGCTGATAGATTTCAAAGTCTGCTGTCTGGCGTTAGCTGCAAAGATGCTGACCGTCCAAGCCAAGTGTGATGCTGCATGTTCACGTGTGAGCCGCTCTAAGCAGTTGATGCGCGAGTTCGAACCGTTAGCCATGGTTTGGATTGAACCACTTACCCCTAACCCGCCAGGTACCTACTATATAGGGCCTTAGGGGCTCTAGTACCCTATATAGTAGGTACCTGGGGGGTTAGGGTACCTCTGGGTCCAATTGACCGACTAGTTTCTCGGGTGGCTTTCGCCGGTAATTATCCTACTGTGTTGCGGCGTTTAGGGTCACAGGTCATACCCTGAGTTGAAATCTGAGCAACTGAGGCAAGAAAGCTCTGCTGGATGCGGACAACATGGCCGCAGACTCAACAATTCCAGGGATTTGATTCCGGTTGATGGACACACCCTCAAGACCCTCCAAAATGTGGAAAGTGTGGTCACTTTTAGTAAAAGCCCTTACATCGTTGTCTCACAGGGACCTTGTATCTTCGTCACAGCCTTTGACCCTGAAGTACCTGTATAGGAGCACCTAGATAAAGCTACAGTATGCACGAAAGAGGTACATCATCAACTTGTCTCTGCCAGGTAAAGAACTCCAAGAAGGCCGTCTGCGAGCGGCATCCTAGCATTTGGGTGTATAAGGGTTCTCGGGTTCGTTTCTTTCTCAACTGTTCCAGGAATCAGAAGGGATTGAGCGATTCTTGGGCACGGGATGTTGACTTCAAATAGATTTCCGATTTCGGACGCATTGTGCTGTAGCAGATTCTTGTCACGACACCATTCCCGAAGGGCACAGACGTGCAATGGTTTAGGGTTTAGGGTTTAGGGCAAGAAAGATTACGGTAGATTCCTGATGTCATCGAGGTTGAGGTTGCAGCGGACCCTAAACCCTAAACCCTAAACGGGAGGGCTTAAGCCTAGATAGCATCTCCGGGTCAGATTCAAACGCGAGCTTTGGAATCTCCTCAACCCTACACCCTAAAACCCCGAGTCTCTAAGATCCCTCCAAACTTTCAAAACCAAAACCAGCAAGCTTCCAATTCCTAAAGCCACCAGGCCCTGGCCAAAAACCCTGGTAGCCTTGAAGCTCTACACTCTAAACCTTAACTCCTGTAGCCCTGAACACTCTTTTTTCTCTTCAGCTGCACGCGTCGTTTGTGAGAGAGGCCGAAGGCAATGCCAAAGCAGCCGCTGACGAGTTCAAGGCCTCCCCCACATCTTCGCCTCAAGGGAGACTGCAAGGGTTTCGGGTTTGGGGTTTAGGATTACGGGTTTAGGGTTTCGGGTATTTTGGGGTTCTGGACTAAGGGTTAAGGGTTTAGAGACCCTCAGGCTCTAGGGACTCACATGTTAAGATTCTGGGCTCAAGGGCCATACATGACCATGCTGCATAAGGCGTTTGGGCTACTTGGAGCCTTGCGGCGGCTTGATTTTGGGGTGTGGGGATTTAGAATCTATAGGGGTGTTCATACTCTAGAGATTCGGGGTGTATGGGCTTTACCCCTCAACTGTAGGGTTGAATGCTGGTTTCAGTAGGTCTGGTTATGCCCCAAATACTAAACACTTCTTACCTATGGGGTCCCCAGCGGGCATCTGTCACAGGCAGAGGAGAAGAAGCTGAAGCCGCCAAGCAGCAGCTACCGTTAAGGGTTTAGGGTTTAAAAGCCCTAAAAACCCAAGCCCTAAACCCCAACCCCTAAACCCTGAACCCCTAAACCCTAAACTCCCGCCTTGCTTAACATCAGTACCTCTCCACAGTTCGGGGTCTGTTGCGCGAAATTCCGAAACAGTTTTGTTTATACAAGGGCCGTATTCATTCCAATAGGGCTTCTGGAAGGGTTCTTTAAAAGGTTCCTGAAAAGTAAGTCAACACTTAGACTAAGAGTTTTCATATGTGTGTATATATATATATGTGTGTGTGTTCAGATCCTTACATGATCATGTAAACATGTTTAGGAACCCTACGGGATCATATGGATAGTTAGTCATTCAGGCTTCAATATTATATCAGCAAGCTCTGTCGGGAAGCGCATGGAGCCGATTGCAGCGTCACCATCCTTCTCCTCCTCCTCCTCCTCCTCATCTTCAGCATCATCAACATCATCAGCACCATCCTCATCGTCATTCATCACCATTATCATCACAGTGTGGCAGCATGTGTGGACAGGATTTGTCGATGTTTACATGGGTGTACGCAAAGCAGTGGAGCCGTTTTCATAATCGTCGTCATACCACGATAGCAAGAGTTTAGCGAGGTGATGCCTTCCTTAGACTTTTTCAAGCTCAGTGTTACCGGAGTACGGACTGCTACACTTTCAATCCATAAAGCCGTAGTCCCCGAAACCATCATTATGCCGTCATAAATCCAGAATCCACAGAATGGTGTCCCTAAACTCTCAAACCCATACACCCCTCACCCCCTAAGCCCTGTGATGGTCTTATACAACCCTCCCGCCAAACCCAGGAAGCTGAAAGAGGAGCACTCCAAGCTGGATGACAAAGCCGAGGTAGTGCTCAACGAGTACAACAAGATGTACCTCGGCAAACTTCGGCTGGACCATAAACCCCGAAGAAACATTTCCCTGTCTTCCCGGAACCCCTTCCCATTACCTATGTGCTACACCCTGAACCCCAGTCCGCAGAGCTTCTGTACCCGTCAGTGTGCACCTGAAGCTCTGAATTTGGTTTAGGCTTTAGGTCTTGTGTAATTAGGGCTTGGCTCCAGCCTTGGTTACAGAACCAGAACCTCAAACCACAGCCACCGTCGTCGAGCTCCAGGAAGGAGAGCATGACCGCGAAGGATGCTGTTCTGGAGAAGCTGAAAGACCAGCGTGACGAAGCCCCTTTGCTACGGTTTCGGGTTTAGGTTTAGGGCTACGGCAAGTTCTTCAGGTTCGCGTTTGCACCAGCCGGGCGAAGCGAGTTTCGTGTATGTAAAGGCTTCAGAATGTAAGGTTTAGGCTAGGTCTTATATGTCCATAGCAACAGTGTTAGGGTTTATTGTGCCGGGTGCTGGGGGCGATGGAGAGCAGAAACACAGGAGCAGTGCTCAGATTGAGCTTGCCCCTTTGAGAGCGCAAAGCAAATTCCCAAGGGCTTGGCAGCAGAACGCCAGTTGCCAGTATGGGCTTTGTCGTTCAAGCTCCCGCGCTAGCTTTCTTTTCCTGTCTTAATACCCAGGTCGTCTATATCCTTTAACTAAGGAATATACGAATTTTTTTGTTAGGATGATCCTCCTACAGGCATTTGCTCGATATATATATATATACATATATACATATATTGTTTTGTCAGAATCATACACAAGAGAGAGAGAGAGAGAGAGAGAGCGAGAAAACAACAAGATGCCAGGCGACAGTGGGTAACCCTCAAACCGGCCCTGCTTTAGCTAAGCGGGATGTTAGCCGGTAGTCGGTCTCGGAGTAGCTCTTTGTGGTCAGAGCACGCGACGTGGGAGTTTCATAGAAGAGGGGGACGATATCCACCATGAAAAGCAGCAGGGTCGTAATGTAGGAACTTGATACAGAAACCCGGGTCCTGTAAGCCGAAAGTATTCGGATCCATACAAAGAGCCCCCAGAAGGACCTAAGGTTTCTTAATCAGGCTCCTAGATCATAGTATAAGAACTCCAAATAAGGAGCACTTAGTTCTTCTGACGACCTACCCAGGTGATCAAGAAGGCGAGTGATTTCAAGAGCCAAGAGGTCGACTTTGTCAATGAGTTGGAGGCCCGTGTACACAATGACATACCGTACACTGGTCCGTTCATAATGCAGACATGCATCTATACGTACGTACGTACGTGTACATCGCATGCACGCACAATACATGCACTAGTCGCATGTCTGTTGGTTGCAATCTACAGCTTCTGGGTTCCATTCCGCCAATACTAAGTGTGTTTTAGGGTTTAGGGTTGGTGTCTGCCGGGTGAGTGAACGTGTCTTGAGTAGCTGACTGGCAGGCCTTGGCAAGGTGATGTTTGCACCGTGAAACAGACTAACCAAAACATATGAATCTGATTGTTGTTTAAACACCTGATCTGCTATTTTCAGTCTAAGCTTTTTACCGAACATTCCATAAAACAAGATAACACACTACACGCCCTTATCCCGGAACCTGACCTTTGAACGCCCCTGCCCGTAGCGCAGGGTGCCGTTTCCTCACTTCCGGGGACCCTTAATCCGAAGCCCTCAAACCTTAACCCTACATCCTAAATCCGTTTCGGTTTTAAGCAGCATTCCTAGATATTTTGGGGGTGTCAGTTGGGAGCTATTGGCAGGAGAAGACCCGAACCCTTCGAGAGCTGCACTCGCGCATGTCCGCGTGCAAGGGGAGGATGGAGGACCCCCACATCGGGGGGATTCTTTTGAGAGGGTTAGGTTGGGGTTGATCAAGGGTTGCTTTTGACTTCCAAAGGGGGTCTTTGCACAGTTTGAGGGGTTGGTGGTTAGAGGTCGGTTGTTCGTGTGTTTGAGAGGGTCCTTTGGCCCAGGCGGACCATCTAGCTGAGGCTATCGGGTGATTTTTGTTCGGGGATGAGGGTTTAGGGGTTTTTACGATTTCGGGTGTGAGGCTTGGCGGCTTTAGGGGGTGTGAGAATCTGAAGTTTTGTGGACCGCTGCACTTGAGACCGCCACAGCCCACTTTGCTTGTCGGTTCCGGTGCCCTTGAACACTAGGTTCTGCGTTGTTTAGGGAGTCGGTGAGGCTGTGTTAGGGTTTAAAGTTTAGGCTACAGGTTTGCAAGGTTTAAGGCGTAGGCTGCCGAGCATTGTGGGGGCCGGAATCTGAATAAGTACCAATATTGTCCCGCAGGACCCCTGAGTGCAATCACACTGTACCCGGAAAGCTGATTCCAATTATCCGAATTATAAGCCCCTCTAGAACCCTTCAACGAACCGTATAAAAAGACGCATCCTGTTCATACCAGGCTAGCGCGTACTTTTGGGGGGCTTTAGTGTCAGCTCTTCGGCTCAGGAAGCGCGAAAAGACTACGCCCAGCTTCCCTTGGACTTCCTGCGGCTGAGATTCGAATTTAGCTGGGAGGTTTTTTTTGTAAAAGGGTTCGAGGGGTCCCATATTGGTTCCTTTTTGGTTAGCCAATGTATTGCTTAGATGCTAACCGTGATTCTGTTGATGGCAATGATGATGTTAAACAACATCATCCATACCATCCTGACGACATTTACGACGATCATGATTACGGACCGATCATGAGTTGGTTCTTGATGATGGCGATGGTCGGTCCATCAGTATCATCGCTGATGGCAGCGAAGACAGTCGTCGTCATTAGGTCATTGGTTTTAATCTTCCGTAGATTCCGCAGCAGAGTATTTACCCGAGCTCTAATTGGCACAGCCTGCACATTATTCCGTTTCTGCGTCCAGAGCATCAGATGTGTGTATATGCTGAGACTTGAGTTCAAGATCCTCTCGCTTGGTATTTTTCCGTGTGGAACTGGGGCCCAGAATACGCAGAAACATTGCTTGAACACACGACGTTCCCGAAGCCATGTCATCCCGATCCCTCAACCCCACAAAAAATCTAAAGAGATGTGTGTCGCTGAAAGCTCGACATTCCAACTCTCAGTATACATCAAACTCCGATGCCCGCCATTTTGTGCGGAAAGCCCCAAAGTATTTATAGTACGGACCCCACTGCAGTCATACCCGCCACGTAGACACCTGTACATCTACACCGAATGCTGTGTTTACCTTATGCTGCCTCAGCCGTACAAATTAAAGCTTCAGAAGTCGCACGACACCGCAACGACCCCAAAGCCCACAAAGCCCAAAGGCCATTAACCCCAAGGGCCCAACAAGCGACGACACCCTAGAAGTCTTAAATCGACACTCTACAGCTCAGTGTCCTCTTGCATCTCCACCTCAGGAAAGAGCTCAGAGAAGCAGCCGGTTCTGCTGGAAAGTTGGAGGACGCGGCTTGGGGCTTGGGTTTCGATTTTGCGGTTTTGGTCAATACCTGTTTCAATCAGTGGCTTCAATTAGGGCTTGGGATTCAGGGCTGTTTTCGGTTTTCGTTTGGCTACGGGACAATGTTCGCACTTGGAGACCCGTTTTGGAAGATAGGGCCCTTTAGCCCAAACCGTCAGCTTCGCATGCGTACTTCCCTTGCTGGGTCCGGAAGAGTACTTTCATTGTGGTGCTTCATCTTGGGGTCCCCAAAATGATATATATATATACATACATATCTATATATATATATGCACACATAGTTCTTTATTTTCTGTTTATTTATATTCAGGGCCTTAACGATTCGAATGTACACCATAGTGTAGTCCCTTGTATTCACGCCACTTGCATCGCAAGGGCCCTACACGGGCTACTGTTTAGGCAGAGAGCTGCCTGTGCGGTCGGCACACAACCCATTTCGATTCTGGGCAGGACGATTTGGGTTATTTAGCTTGTCAGGGACAGTATTAGTAGAAATCTTAACCCTCTACACCCTGAAGGCCGTAAACCTCAGAACCCTAAACCGAAACCCACCGTAAAGCCGCTTCTCGGCCAGGAGCTCGCGCGTAAGGCGGTTGCTGAGGAGCTCACAGAGAAGGAGCTGGGCAAGGCAACCCGGAGTTAATCTGTAGGTTTAGGAAATTGGGGTTTAGGGTTTAAGTTTAGGAGAACACTTTGGGTTTAGGGTTTAAGTTTAGGAGAACACCGAACCTTATGAGAAGTATGGTTTTCCAACTTTGCTTTTCAGAGGGTGCGCCGTGTCGGCCACCCCATCGCAAAATCATTTCATCAGAGAGGCCAGTGCCTCATTGAGGAGGAACATAGACTGAATGCTGCATGATTGAATCGGGATCATGTTGTGGAGCATATCCGGTTTCCGATAAACCCTAAACCCCAAACTGCCATGGGAGGGTCGAGGGGGTCTCTGGGATCCCAGGCCCGGGGTTCGCAGGTCGCAACTCAACAGAACCCAGACTTGCGGCGAGGATCTAAAAGATCCAAGTTCGGGTTTAGAGGTTAGGGTCTAGGGTTTAGGGCCTAATTTGGGACCCTAACCAAGCGATCTACTTTCTAGATCCTCCCTTGCCGGGGTCTGGGAAACGGCAAAACAAGAAGAGAGCCCTTGCCAGGGCTTCCTCAGGCCCTTCCCAGGCCGCAGGTCGGCAGATTCCAGGGACCCCACCAAAAAGTTGCGGCCAACAAAGCGTTGTCTCAGGGGGCCGGGCACCGATGTCGGGGCATCCCCCTTTATTTGTGTGTACCTGCTCTAAACCGTCCGGGCTCCCTGCGTATAGGCCCCCCCGACTTGCAACGCCGCCAGAAACCTGTCAGGGACACATGTGTGCAGTTCGAGCCATCACAGGGCGCGCGAGGGGTGGGCTGTTTGTCGGAAACCTTTGCACCCACCGCACACACTGCACGCACACACACACACACACACACCCTAAACCCTACCTGTGACCCCAAACCCTACAAAATAGTAGGTCATGACCCCTTAGTTAGAGGGTAGAACCCTTACAACGGTAGGTTTTCTAGATCCCCAGGTAAACCCTAACTAAATGGGTTTGAGTTCAGCAGGCTCAAGCTTTCACATGGGATCGAAGCTCTGGCGATCAACATCGCGCAGCCCTAAAAGCCTAAATGCTGTAGTTGTATGTACGCCATGCCCCAACCCGAAGCCCTGCACCGGGCTTGGGGTATGGAGGTCGATGACCTGAGGTTTGGGTTACCTAGAACTTAGACTTAGCTATAGCTATACTCCAGCTGTAACTTCGTTCGGTCTCCAACATATGGGGGCTGCACTTGGGTTAAAACTCATCTTCGACATTTTTTACAAGTGGATGGAAGTACCCCGAACATGTTGGCATGGGTTTAAGGCTTAAGTGCTTAAGGTCGTAGCTTCGTAGGCGCAGTATCTAAGTGGGTAATCGTGGCCTTTGGTGTCCATGCAAAATGCAATGCTAGGATGACAAGGAGTTTGGTTTCTCTTGGTCAGAGATCTCAGGATCTCAGCGCCCAATTAAGGCGGTCATATGCGAAGGAAACACCAGGGTCAGAATGGATAGACCTTACAGTCTATATCCGAATACTAAAAGCCAAACCCTAAGACCTGAACCTTTAGCTATACTTAAAGTTAGGCCAGCTACTGTAACTTCTCTTTGAAGTTGAAATAGCTGCTGCTCGTACTATTTGGGTCCCTAAACCCCCAAACCCTAAACCCTAAACCCTGGAAACCCGGAACCCCAAAAGTTCCTAAAGTCCCAAGCGCAGGTGCCCCGTGATGAGGTCGAAGACCGCATCGCGACGCTGGAGGCCTTGGGGTTTAGGGGTTTAGGGGTTTAGGGTTGTTAGGGTTTTTGGGGTTTAGGGGTTTTAGGGGTTAAGGGGTTTTAGGGGTTTAGGGGTTTAGGGGCTTAGGGGTTTAGGGTTTAGGGGTTTAGGGTTAAGGCCTGAAGCCCTCCAAGGCGTGACTTCTAACTTCAGGGTTTAGGGTTAAGTTTAGGGTCTACTCCGGGTACATGCGCAGCTTCGTGGAGCGAGGGTAACAGTGATAGCAGAAATAAGGTTGTTTATGACCTTTTGATTTTGGGGTCCGACTAATTAGGCAAGGGCTGCTTGGATACTTGTTCCTTCAGGGCCGGTCTACAGTTCGAAAGGACGACCAGAGTGACTCCCCCAACCCAGTTTGGACATTTCGCACGGCCCATATGCGGGGGACACATGCCTAAGGCAATATTGGAGCTTAAGTTCTTCCGGGCATCGGTATACCTACGCCTCGTCGGATTCTTTTTGGACTTTAGGCTTCAAGTGTCTGCGTGTTCACAGGGCTGGGTTTCTAGCACGCGAGCTCAAGACAGCGTGGCTTAAGGCCACGAATGCTATTGAATGTCTAGGTTAATCTAAGTTAGGGCTGCGCATGACTGCACGCTCGGGATGCATCAAATCGGAGTTAGCCTTAGATTTAAATCCTACCTGTGAACGACGGCATGGGCTTTCCTTCAAGTGTGTCCTTGAGGTCTCGAGTCTGTGCACTTTCTCTGCCCGAACCCAAATACGCCAAAACCCCAACACCGATCTGTCAGCTCTTACACCCACAGTTCACTCGACTCTACAGAGCCCAGTCGAGCCCAAAAGCCCCTACAAAACGAGGACCCTAAACCCTAAACCCGAAAAGCCCTACACCACGAGGACCTTAAGCCCTAAAAGCCCTACAAAAATGAGGACCTGAGATGCTAGACATCAGGAAACCTCGGAAGCCTCAAAGGCTAACATCAAGAACCTCAAGCCCAACCTTGGCGCCATCGAGGCCTGTGGCTTTGGGTTACTACTTATGCTATGGCTTGGGGTTGGTTGGCGTTGTTGAGTTTATTGTTGTACTGCGAGCTTCCAAAACCTATCTACTCTTGTAAGGTTCTTCTAAGTTCTATATGTGGGCATATGATCCCACAAAACAGTGAGTTACGGTTGCTGATATAAATCCTGCTTACTGTAAGGACCCTAGACTATGCATGGGAATCATGATACATTCCTTACTACGGGTCATGCAGGATCTATATCATGAACCGTAGGTTAGTTCAAAGGGACCGCAAAGGATTCACCCTGGCATTACGCGGGGCGCCGAGTTCGATGGCCCTCTTTGTTCGCTCAGCCCCTGTCCGACAAAGCCTAACTGTTTAACGCCCTAACAAACCCTACAATCCCAGCATCCTAAACCCTGTACCCCCAAAATCCTCAAACGCTCACAACCCATGTGCAAGAATTTGTGTATGTTGGGGGTGTACCGCCCACATGTTCGACTCTGTGAGCAATGTTCCAGTGAGAGCTATAGCAAAGAAGCTATGAGGTTTACGGTTTTGGGTTTAGGGTTTAGGTTTTAGGGAATATAACATACATCTTCGCAAGCTGGGAAAAAGCAAATGAACTAGAGGACATGGAAATTGGCTGCGCAGTTCCGGAGATCGATGGCACGTTCTTGGGAAACATTCTGCAAGTCTGGTTGGGTCGTCCATTGGGAGCAAACACATATTGACTCGGATCAAAGCACCTACTGTAAAGCTGGAAAACTCGCTACTGATGTTGCGGAGTACTTGACGGGATCGTTCAAGTGCAGCCTTCAAGCCAAAACGAACCCCTAGATGCCCTAGATGGAGTATCGTTGTCCAGCCCGGTGCGAGAAGCTGCAAGTGAAGGATTCTACAACACAAGGGTCCCAGGTTCTTTATCATTTCAGGTTTAGACTGAAGTGCCTTCAGTGTGATGCTTGCGCTACACCTGTCCAGGACTTTCGACGTGCTGATGGTGAGCACCGTGCACGTCTCGGTGACTACGAGCAAGTGCACAATGCTCGAGAGGACGTGACATGAGCTAGGCCCGACAACACTTACAATGTAAGTAGCTCTGCCTGTCTCCACTGAAACATAGGGAAAGTCATCAAGCAAGAATGGGTATGCATGGTGGCGCTCATGATCCTACCGTTCTGGACGGAGGTGTTGGAGTTAAGCCGTGCTCTTCGTTGGGGCTGGTGGGCTTCACGGGGTTTTGTGCTAACCTTCGTCTTGCATGGAGGTAGATTTCTCCATGAGTGTCCTTGACTCCTTGACTGCCCCAACAGCTTCTCTCAGCTACACAGAAAGCCGAAAAAAAACCCTAAACCCTGAAATCCTAAAACCCTAAACCCCAAAGCCCTAAACCCTATAAAGGCCTAGAGCCCTTCGACCCTCGAGCTTCAGTCTTGGGGCGAAACCCGAACCCAGACCCCCGGGAGGATCCACAAAGTAGATCCCTTAAAGGGTTTAGGGTTTAGGGTTTATTAGCTCATTTTACAAGGAATCCAGACCTAGTTTGGACTGGGGGGGCTCCTATCAAGGACCCCCTTAGTAGTATAGGGTCCCAAATTAGGGGATCGACTTTCTAGGTCTTCTCGAAGTTCCGGGAATCGAAGCTCATCAATCCGATGCCCTCATCGCGACGCCCAAAACTTTAGACCAAGGCGAAACCCTAAACCCCGAGGGTTTAGGGTTTAGGGTTTAGAACCCGCAGTTCCTTGTCGAACCCTCAGAATGGTACGCCCAGAAGCCCCGAACCCTACACCCACAAACACTAGTCGCCTAAACCCGAAAGCCAACAAGAAAACGAAGCCCACATCGCAAACCCCTAAACCCTAAAACATCTAAAAACTTAAACCCTAAACCCCCAAAACCTACACCCTAAA
>CAJNJA010088142.1:301-20114 GCA_905231915.1 Symbiodinium necroappetens
GCGGAGTCGAGTTGAGAAAGGTGCGTGAAACGGAAACGTTTCGCTTCCCGCGGCATCTCTGTTTTCAGCCTTCGTTTAGCGAAATCCTGTTTTTAAGCGAAATCCTTGTCACCGAGCGCTGACATCTGAACACCCCTGGTATTCTATCGGCTTCACGAGGCTCTAGCCGTGTGTCAAGCAAATCAAGATCGAACGATATTTTCTGCTGCCATTGGCCATCGCGTGCCCAAGCTTGGATCTGCTGAAATGTTTGCTGCCTGCGTGCGGGACTTTGGGTGATGACTCTCCAATTCTGGCTGCAAGCTCTGACGCCGCAGGCGCCGAATGCTTCTCGACACGCGCCGCTGGACGTGGCAATGGGACGGCATTGATGCTGGTGGGTGTTGCCACTTCACGGTCGGTTTTTTTGTCGGTTTGCACGGACCCGTAACCCCGAAATTGAGGCGATGGCCTCTGCACCTCTGCCTGTGGTGATGGGAGCGTCGGGGAAATCATGATGCGAACTCTGGGGTCATACCGCGTGCTTCCGACGAAGGCTTCCCGGGAAGGAATGTCGTAATGAACTGCTTGGGGATCAACGGACGCGGCAACACAGGTTCGGATCTCTCATCTTGCTGTGCGGGACATGGTGGGATGTGCAGCTGCTGGAGCTGGCACGGCAATCAGGTGGCTGGTTTCAGCTCGGACTCTGGCGCGTTTGCCTGCAGGAATACACAAAATTGTCGCGCGGTGTGGATGGTGATGGCACGCGAATCACTGGGCGGCGCGGAGGGCATCGTACAGTGCGCGTACCTTGTCAGGGAGCAACGACATAAGCGTCGTCAACCCCTCCCCCTAAGGCTTACGCACGGGGGTGAGGGAATCAGCCATAACCGCGTGTTGGATAGAATCCGAAGCTTGTCCGACCTTCAATTAGCCCGGAAGTCGGGGTGACTTATGGGCACGCCAACATCGACGAAGCCACGCTGCTCCCGGGGCAAATTGCCGCACCTGACGTCCGGGCCCAAGACGTCGACGCCGGGTGGCGCAGCCCCTCCAGCTGCGTGAAGACCCGCGTCTTCGACCCCGGCACCTCGCTCAACCCCGCCGGTGACAACCCGCAGGAGCGGCGCTTCGCGTTCCGGCACAGTGACGATGTACAGGTCAACCAAGAACTCCACGAGACACTCACCCGGCCGCAGAGAGGCATTATCTGCGACTAGCAGAGCGTGCTGGCCAAGCGCGAAAAGTCCCGGTGCCAAAGAGTCCCCTTGCTGGACACCTTCAGCCTGCGCGATGTTGTGCACTCGTCCCTGGTCGTCCGACCACAAGTAAGTGGAGGTGCACGCATACACGGCGCGGGTGAGGGGCAAGAGCGACGGGACGGTATCGCGTAGCTTGGCAAGTATTCGCGGCTGATGGTGTCGTAAGCACTTCGCCCATCGAGAGAAACAACCGTGGCCGTGGGTCGAGTTCGACAGCTGCACGCAATCGCCGCCCAGCTGTCAGTACCGGCGCGGGTCTGCAGTGCGAACTGAAACGAGCGGGTGGCCGCGTCAAACTCGCCGCTGAAGGCTCTCGCCGGCGTTCGGGAGACGAGGCGTCGAAACACATCCCCTGTGGCAATGCCTCGGACACCTCCGTTAGGATTGCGGAGGGCCGTGAGGCACGACAGGCCGATGGCATCTAGCGAGGTATACCTGTGGGGCCTGCGCGCGGGAGGCGACGTTCATTGCAAAGGTGAATGATTCGAGTGCCGCCGCATCACCCAGGAGCAGCTTGTACAGCTCAACGGTGGCTGCGGCCGAGCCGCGCTTGGTAGTGCGCAGCGCTTCCCCAACGTCGTGCGCCGAAAGAAGGACCTCCTCGGAATGTATGTGCTGCAGAACCTCGGGGGCCGGCGCGCGCAGCGGATGTGCCGGTCGCCGTGCCGGTCGCCGTGCCGGGTCCGTCAGCGCCTCAAGCGTTGCGGCACTCCCATGCAGGGGCTTAGGCCGCTGCAGCGAGCTTTAGCGTGTTCGCGACAGCTGTCCGCGGCCGGACTTTGGCACAGAGCTCGTGCTTTTTCGTTGTCCCGACCACGGCGACGGGGGTGTGCTTGTTCGTGCTCAGCCGCGGAGTGGGCTTGCAATTCGTCGACGCGGCCTTGGCGGAAGAGTTCGATCCGGCGCATGAGAGCTGCGCGGCCGTCAGTTCCGGTTTGAAGCAGAGCGCGCGAGGAGCAGGCCTGGCAACAGGAAGAGCTTCCAAGCCCGCACTCACGCAGCCTCATCGCGACCTTCGTGCGCAGCGTCCGCGGCGAGCGCAGCCACGAGTGCTTGGCGGCGGCACAGTTTGAAGGGTGGGAAAGCGGTTGCGAAACTCAGCGGAGAGGTCCAAGCCATCCAGCCAACCGCCAGCTTCTCGGGAGAGAGCGTGGAGGTGCCGGCAGAGCATGCGAGCGGGGCTGCTGCAGTTACGTCAGCTCCGTCACTGGCTGAAGGGGCGGGCTGGCCAGGCTGCAGACACGAACATTGAGCGCGACTCGCGCGCCGCCTTCCAGGCAAACGCGGGCGAGGGCGTGCTCGAGCGGCAGCGCCCGAGTCGCAGGGACACCGGAGGTGGCACAGGCGGCTCGATGGTCCCCCAAAAAGGTTCGAGGCTTCGGCGGCAGCGGCATGTGCGGGGGATTGCGGGGGCAGAGTGCCACGAGAAGATGCAGCCGACGAAGCAACAGAAACCCGGAACTGTGCGCCGGCGATAGTGACATCGTCGCAGGTGGGAAGGACCGTAACACACGGCCACACCCGGCTTAGGATAGTTGCAGGGCACGAGACGCTGGCGAAGAGTCAGTAAGAATTCGTTTCGAGCGCGCTCCTCACAGGCTCGGCATCAACCCCATCGCCGTCTTCGGCAAGGGCGGCAGGAGCACGGAAGCCCTGTTTGACGAGGCGAGTTGCAGCCTGGGCCGCTGCCGCGACGACTGGCGCTCGGCCGGACAGCTGCAGGCGCACGGTCTCGGTCGGCCAAGCAACTTTTTTCCCGCCTGAAACGGATCCGATGCAGCTGCGCATCCACGCCACGGCTGCGACCGCAGGGACTGCGCAGGGATCGCAGGGATGCGAGCGCTGCGCCCGCCGGCCCCCTGCCGCGTGCCCTGGCCTCCCGCGCAAACGCCGAGGTGCCCGAGGCGGCTTGATGTGCCGGTCAGCGACGCCAGGAGGATTGAGGTCGTGTGCAAAAGCCTGCCCCTCTGTCACGGAGCTCAGCTCGCCGTTGACGGAGTGAGGAAGCCGCGACATTCCTTCGACTAATCGCACAAGCCCGCGCAGCCAGCGCCCCTGCCGCCCTGCCGATGCTGCAAGGAATGTTCGTAGGCAGGCGTCGCCAAGCATTCCCTCCAACGTTGCATGCGCAATGCGTCGCGCGAGGGAGGTTGTTTGGAGGGGAACGCGTGCTTGGATGCTTGGCGCTGCCACTTTCCTGACGTCCCTGCCTCTGTTGCCCCGTCTGTGTCGTTCTACGACTGCCGATCCCGATCTTGTGGGGCGTGTGCGTAACTTGCGGGGAGCTATGTCTCGCATCACCAGGCAAGTCGATGTTGCATTCACTGAGCCTGCATTGTTTCAAGTGACGCAGGAGTTTCCTGTTAATCGTGCACCTGCTGTGGGTTGTAGGACACGAGATTTCAGTTTCAATGTTCAAGACATCCCCGAGCTCGTAATTGAGGAATTCCCCACCTGGGCAGCACTTCCGTGCCCTCCTGTTCTCCCAGCATTTCAGCCTTTGTTCAGCGCTGGGCGGAACTGCTCTTGCAGCCAGCCTCCTCTCCTTCATACTCTTGGTGAAGAAGCATGCCCTGGGGGCAAAAACCAGGTCCACTCGTGTTCAACCGCTTCGCGTTGGACATCGGATGATGTCGGAGAAAATGGAGCAAACTCATGGAAGGCAAACATCTAAGCCTGGCAACGACCAGGCCACAAGAAGGCCTCCGACCCCTGCATCGTTGGCGAGCGAGAGGCCCAGATCGAGAAAATCAAAATGGGCACACGTGGCCGCAGGGACGTTGTAAGGTATGCCGCAACGGTGTCATTCATTCCGCTTGCGTAGTAGAAAGTTATACTAGCAGAGCATATCCCCGAAGAAAACAAGCGTCGCTCGTTGCATCCTAGATCATGGTTTTGAGGGCCCCACCCTGACCAAAATAGGCGGCCCGGCTACTTTAAATAGTCCCCGATACAGCTAATCCCCCTTTGTCCACGAATTCCTAAGGGGTCCCCGTCGCACAAGTACTAGTAGCACCAATAAGATTACGGGTAGCAGTGGCACGGGAGTAGTACCAGTAGTATTTCTATAATATCATATCTATATCTCTACCTATCTCTATATCTATGTGCTTTTTCTTTCGTTCGTTCTTTCGTTCTGTCTTTCGTTATTTCCCCCTTCCTTTATGTAGCCAGATAGATATACATGTTGCCTTGCTTGCTACGCCCGCCACGCCAGTGAACACCCTCCGTATGAGCATCGAGCGAAGGAATAATGCCACCAGCGGTGAAGGATAGTGCAAGGCAAAGCTGTAGAGCAGAACGAATGTGGCAGTGCACGGCAACACGGGCAACAAGCCATCCTCTCCTGCCTGCGTCATCCAGCATTGAGACCGCAGGCGACCATTTCGCTTTGCCAGCACATGAATATGCCACGGACGGATGCTTCACCTTTGAGGTTTGTGGATCGTCATCTCTGCCGCTAAAGCATGCTAAAGCTTCTAGTTTCCACCTCGTATGACCCACTGGGCTTAATTTCAGGCGACCCTTGGGCCAACCAGCTCCCAGCAAGAACATTGATGCAGGTCAGGAGGTAGGAACAACACTGATAACACTTGCTTCAAGTTCACGATGAAAATCTTGGAGAGACAAAGTCATCTCGACATATCTCCACAAACCACTAATATCATTCGAGTTAAGGAGTTGTGCAGAGAGCCTAACAGAGGTGGGATCTTGAAGATCACATCGTTGAGTAAGCAGCATTGAGCACTGCTGAGTTTCTGCAGCAATGAACTGCAAACGGCCGCAAAGTTCCTCATCTGTCCGGTCGGTGACAACACAGCAGACAGCCTTCTGTGATTGCGAATCGCGAAAGCTTCTTTCAGAATCCCACCTCTACCTACCAATCAGCTGATCCATTTCTGCGAGGCCTTCGGGCTTGTCGTGGCTTTGTTGCACCGGTTGACACCCGGCACTTGATCGGGCAGCTGCCCTTGTCCAGCACGGTTCGCTGCACTGGACCGGTTGGACACATCATCGGTCTTTCGAAAGCTGCCTTCGTTTCCGGCGCACTTTGAACAGACGTACACTTGCACAGGGCAACGGTGGCAAAGATAACGGGTCCCAACTGGAAGTGGACACCTTTCCTATCCAGATCCGCACGTTTCTAAACCTGACGGAAATGCCGACGGTCCGACAGGAGGCTCCGAACGAGCGATGAGTTCTGCTCCTTCCGGTCTTGGCAAAACAAGAGAGATCACCGCCGATGCCTGAAGCGTCTTCAAGCGAAGAGAAGCAGTGGAGCAGTTGTTTATGGCGCAACTCCTGTCCACCCATTGGACATGCATGTTCAAAAGGTGCAGCTCTTGCGGAATCCCCTCCCCCTCCCCCCCTTTCAGGATCAAGGTCCATCCGGGCCAGTTTGTGGAAGGTAGCCTACGAACAGGCTGCTGTTTCAGGGAGTTCTGCACAGCGGATCGATCTTGGGTTGATCTGGGTTGTTTGTGAGCTGGAGGGGATTGCGTCTGCCTGAAAGCAGGTGCGATTGTTGCGTTTGCTGGTTCCGCCAGGCCGGATCCGGCCGCGTTTCGGCACGGTGCCACAGCAGGGCGCTGACATCAACTCGGCGGAGCATTCCTGTCTTTGACGAGGGTGGTCCATGGCAGCATGCGGTGTCCAGCAGACCAGGGACCTGGTCCCTTGCATGTCCTTCGATTCACAATGGCCGTCCGTTCACCATGACCCCGTGCACTGAGACATTGCTCGGGTGCACTGGTTTGTGGCTTCGAAAATTAAATCTATTAGAGACCCATCCTTCATTCCGATGCTGACCTTTCTTTGCGCGATCCGCGATCCTGCAATCAGAAAGGTCCTTTGCCCTCAAGAACTGCATTGCCACCTTGCCGGAACCTGGGCGACAGGGAGTGTAGATCTTTCGTTTTTGTCTGGAGGCCGTGTTGCTTTCTCAGCCTAGGGCACTCCTTCACTCCAGGGAAGCTGCAAACGCTTCGACCTGTGCACGCAGACACTGCGATACAGTGCGCACACGGCGCACGCATCGGCACAGGGGCAGAGTCACTGGATGCCCGGCTCCGGCTGTGCCCCGGCGTGAGGCCTCCGCCGCCTGGATAAACACGACTAGGTGAATCTCAACTGGAATCCATGAGGCCGACGCTTTCACCCAGTCAACTTCATGACTCCATAACAGCGAAACAAGTAGTAGTCGCGGTAGTAGCAGTAGTAGTAAGTAGTAGTAGTAGTCGTCGTCGTCGTCGTTGTCGTAGCAGTAGCAGCAGCACTAGCAGTAGCAGAAGCAGCAGTAGCAGTAGCAATAGTCGTCGTCGTCGCAGTAGCAGCAGCACTAGCAAAGCAGCAGTAGCAGTAGCAATAGGAGTAGGAGTAGNNGTGGGGGGGTGGGGGGCGGGGGGGGTGGGGGTGGGGCGGGGGATGATGACGCCATTGGTACACAGACACCCCGAACAATATCTCCGCAAGAGCCGTTTTACTCGGTATTTACAGTACTTTCGTGATGGCGGGCCCTCTTATATGATGATGGTTGATGATGGTGAAGATGATGATGATCGATAATGGTGGTGGATTGAGGCGCCAGGTGGTTGGTAGGAGGGGGGGTGGCTAGTAGTAGTAGTAGTAGTAGTAGTAGTAGTAGTAGGAGTAGTAGGAGTAGTACTAGTACTAGTACTAGCAGTAGTAGTACAATAGTAGTAGACGTAGAAGAAGAAGTGAAACCATTTCGACTTCTTTGCAGGCTTCACTGTCCCTTCAACTCCTCTGTTCTCAGGAACGGGCCGCCGGGCCCAAGTTTCCTGACCAGCTCAAACGAAACTTACAGAGTCTTTCATTCCATGAAATTCCATGGTCTGACATGAGAGCTACCATCTTTTTCGTCGCTTTCGGACACCGCATAAGTGAGCTTCGCTCAGTTGTGGGCGCCAGTTCTGACTTTGTACCTTGGATGACAAATGCCGAGCATTATGTACGCACTTCAGAAGGGCTATGGCTTGTTTTTGACAGCAGGAGGTACAACTTGACAGTTCAACCGGAACCGCAACCCTACTGCAACACATCGATCGAGGGCGCGCGAGCTGTATAGGCGAGTTAGTGCTGTTGTTGCATGCGAGTTGGCCTAGCTCGGAGAACTTGCGATGTATGGGCTCCTGTACCACGCCTGGGTCTTAGCAGCAGGTTGTACGTGGCAGCATCCCGACAACAGTGCTGCGGCTGGGGTGAGAGTTGTAACAGGAACCGGCGCGTGACGTCACTGCAACCACGTTTCAGAAACCAACCACGACGTAACAGGAACGTGGGGGACATATAACAGAAACTGGGGGGACCAGCAACTGCAACCAGCGAAAGCTGGAACGGAAACCCGCCGGACAACGAAACCGAAACCGGGTTTTGGGTGCAGACTTTAGGTTACAGCATGTTACAGCGTTTACTGCCCGTAGAGAGCGCTTTTTTTCATCAAATGCCCTTGAAGGCCCTTATGAAGCCCTTGACACAAGCTCTTATAAGCCATCAGATGCCCTTCAAACCGCTTGTAAGCTTACAAGGGCACCCGTGTAAGCCTTGTATGAGCCTATAATTAAATTGTTTACAAGCCCTGAAACATAAAAAACTTTCAGATGCCCCTTATCAGCGCTTTATAAACCTGACAGCCCTTTAGAAGCATTTAGCCGTTAATAACTTATAATCGCTTCATAAGCCAAAACATTGAACCCTTCACCCCTAAACCTCAAAAAATTGAACCATAAAAACCCTAAACCTCCCACCCACCCTTAAACCCTAAACCCTTGGAGAAACCTTACCTCTCCTCTTCCTCTCCTCTTCCTCTCCTCTTCCTCTCCTCTCCCTAAACCATTTTTCAGCACGGACTGTGGTGCCGAGGTGCCAGCCAGCGGCTACAGCCCTGGCCCGGTTTCCCCAACGGCTGGGAGCCAGTTCGTGAAACAGAGTTGCTGTAACAACCCACTGGTTCAAGTTACAGCGTTTACCCCTACGACAGCTTGTGGTGGCTTTGGGCTCGGCGTCGCCGCCGTCGGCAAACTCTTACTTTGCCATACTGTGGCCAGATTCGCCCTTCCGAGTGTACGCTGATGCAACCGGGTTGCAACTGATGGAACTTGGCCTCTGCCTGCCTGGCGCGCGACATGCCTGTCACCACCAGCGCAAATGCCATCTGAATCTAATTATTGGCCAAACTCGTGAGTGGCTGCCACGTGCGCAGCAATCGGACCTCTTTGAGCCACGGCGTTCTGCAAGCCGCGCACATCTACTGCTTGACTCCACTGCGCGCCCTTGAGCTCAAAGTCGGCGGCATCAGTGGCCACCTGAAGCAAACCAGGACCACGGCTGAGCTGACAGATGTAGGAACCGCTGTCTTCGAACTCCAGTAACTCCCGTCATGCACTCGCAGCATTGGGCCGACGTGACTCCAGCTGCTGTTTTGGATCGCCTTCACAAATCGGTCTGCGGCATTCTACATGCCAAACCGAGACTCCAACACCTCGTCGCTGTGGACGATCTGGCGTCCAAGCTGTGGTGGGGGGCCAACGAAGTCATGGACAATGGCGACGCCTGGCCGCAGCTCGAGGCGCTGGGCATGGTTATGCATGGCATGGGGCTTGGAGTCGCAGACGACAAGGGCTGCAGAGATCGGATTTCTGGGTAGGTTGTCTTGCGGCCTCGATTGTACTGAGGCACCGCAAGTTCCTGCGCGTAGCCAACCTGCAAGCCACAGGCTGTCACACCCCGGGATCAACTGAAATTTCTGCCGTGCAACTTCGCGCTGGCCGTAGCTGTACAGCTGATGGGCCTCAGGTAACCTGAGACCCAGCCACAGACGGGGCTCGGGATGCTAAAAGATGCTCCGAGCCAGTGAGGCAAACGGACACTGCGCGCAGGCGTCGGCCTGCTGTGTGAGCAAGGCGCGGGGCTTGGGCTCGTTTCGGCCTCGGAGGGAAGACCCACCAGAGCCTGCCAGAGCCTGCCACTCTGCACGGTCGCATAATTTCCATGGGCCTTCTTCTCGACAAGCCGGTGATCTGCAGATGCCTCGACAGCTTTGCGAGGTGAGAAGCTGTATCTGCCGTTAAAACACGAAATAATAACAACAGTGTCCAACACTGTGTCCAACTGCAGGCGGAAGGTCCCGTGACAGTACACGCGATGCCGCAGGGTCCGTTGCCAAGGCCGCCAAGGCCATAGCCGGTGAACTTTCTGATCAAGGATGAGGCAAAGAGATGGGAATCAGGATGCATGCTCGGGCATCTGTGGGGCTCACGACCACTTGTGCTTGCAGTTTCGAAGTGTGTGGACCAGCCAACGCAAGCTCGCACAATCATTTGTTTGGGCGGCGACTAAACCTGGCCTCATTCGGAATTCGTCTAACCTGCAGGAGACACGATCTCCAAAAGAGCTGCCTTTTTCTGCCTCCTGGGAATCCTGGTGGAGCGCAAGCTTTTCAAGCACTTCCGGTGAAACGATCGTGAAACGGAGGCAGGTGACACTTTATTCCGGTGACATGAGTCATGCTGGTTGAGTTGGGCTTTGGGCTGCGTAGTAAGGTTAGTAAGAGTTTATTTGTTCTTCGACGTGGTGTCTCGACACTACGCTTCAGCTGAGGCGTCCGCAAGAGCAGTTTGTCGCAGGGTCTGCTGCTCTTCGAGCTTTCGTTTTAGCTCATCGATCTGCGTCTTGTTGTCGTCGATCTCACGAGTGAGCGCTTGTATGTCTGGCTCAGACTTTCCTGTCGGCATGAAACAGCAAGAATTCGTCGATGGTAGATAGACAACATGACACCTCAACAGAAAGTATCAAAAAGGCAGCGAACAGCTGCAGCGGTGCTCGCCTGATGCACTGGACTTGCTGGTGCTCTTGAGCTTGGAGACGTGGAGGCGTTGCTGCTGTCGCTCTCGCTTGAGATAGTCAATTTCTCGTCTGAGGTTGTTTATCTCAATTATCAACTGAACATTCTCCTGCAGAACTCTGGTGTTGTCCTGACGATGGACATCCGAATCTTTGAGAAGCTTCTTCTTAAGGTTCTCTACAGACTTTTCCAGGTAATCTCTTTGCCTGTTATACTCCCTTTGGATGTCGCTGTCCAACTCTTGCTTCTTCACGCCGTTGGGGACGTACTTCTTGTAAAGCGCCGACACCGACTCTTTCAGCAACCTGGGTTCCTGAATGAACTGCACGCACTCATGCAAGTCCGTCTTGAAGCGCTTGACGACAGTTTGGCAGTCTGTCATCTTCTTGCGCTGAGAGACGATGTCGTCTTGCAGGGTATTGTGTTTGTTTTTAAGCTGCTGTATGTTGACCTGGAGCTGCGTGTTCTTCTTGTGATAACCTTCAAGGTCCGCGTCCATAGCTTGGATCTCCTTCTTCATGGCCGCAATTTTGTCGTTCTTGGGATCAATCTGTGCTTTCAAGTCTCGGATTTTATAATCCAGCACGAACTTGAACTTTTCTAGCTCCTGGTTCTGCTTCTTCAACTCGTAGATCTTTCCTTCTTTGTCTCCGATCGTGGCGTCCCTCTGCCGTATCTGAGCTGCATTCTGGTCGCGCTCCTTGTTGAGGTCCTGAATCTTGGCGTCCTTCTTGCGTGCCTCCTCCATGTACTTGATGAGCTCATCCTCCTTTAAGAGCATCTGGCGCTTTAACTCCTCATGATTTCTTTTGTGGATTCCTGCTTGGCCGCGGAGCCGCACTTTATCGTCTCTCTCTGCTTTGAGACGCGTCTCTTTGTCTTCTTTAAGCTCCTCTATCTCCCTGTCGGTATCCTGCTCAAGCTGGCGCATCGTCTCTGTGTGGACTTCTTCAGCCAAACTCTTCTCCTTCAGAATTCGGTCGATGGCATCCCGATCGGCTTTCTGCTTTGCTTTGCACTCGGCTTCCATCTCGTTCACCTTGGCCTTGTGCTCCGCCAAGATGCGACTGTGCTCCTCCTCCCACCTCCGGTGGATCTCCTCCCGCTCGGCCGCCAGCTTCTGATACTTGTCAACCTCAATCATCATCTTGTGCTGGAAAGAGCTTTCTAGTTCCCGGTCCTGCTTGAGGTGGTGCTCCCTCAAACTGCTGAGGTTCTCTTCCTGTTCCATGACTGCGTCGTGGCTTTGCTCTCGGAGGATCTCGTATTTTTGACGCTCTTGGTCAATTTCAGCTGTGTATCGCTCTTCAAGCGCCACCATCTCTTCCTTGTGGAAGCTCTCGCGGTACCTGGCTCAACAAGTCAGCTTCACTTCACAAAACCTTACTGGCAGTGCCTGAGCTGAAACTCCTGCTGATTCGACAGCTCGTCGACCTTTCGCCTGCGTGGAAGTCGGGGCACAACTAAAGGACCCCCCTTTCAAAAGGCCCTCTCACGACATGTGGCCCAGCTATAGGCAAAGGGCTCGAAGTCCACAAGGTCTGACTGCTTTTCGTCCAAAAACGATCGGGTCACCAGGATTTCGTCAGAAGGAGGCAGCGCGCTCTCCTGCGCTTGGGACAGAGCATTGCTCACCTGGGCATCCTCGGCCTTCATAACAAGCTGAAGAACCGCGAGCCTTGTCACGTTTAGACACATTTCGATCTTTGCGCTTCACATCGAAGACGAACAAAGTTCCATCCTGATAAAAGTCTATGAAAGCGTGAATTGGGGCTACAAATACATGCGCTCGGACAGCTGAGCTTGGACTTCTGCAAAGGAATGTGTAGCTTTGTGTCCTCTGCTGTCGAGAAGAGATAGTAGTCGTCAAATGTGATGCGGATGCGGGTGGCTGGGGCAGCGTGAGCTGAGAACTCGTTGTAGTAGCCTGGAATATCAACAAAACGCGTGGTCGCAGCGCGTCCCATCTGCACTGCTTGTCGATTTCCTTCAGCAGCCACAGATTGCTAGATCCTGGCACTTAATGCTAGCAAGGTGCCATCCAAAGGGAATTTATAGCAACGAATCGGACCGGGAGCATCGGGCTCTGCCACCGCAGCAAACAAACTCTTGGCGGAGTTGGCCAGCCTGGGTTCGCGGCGGAATACTCAACTCGGCATGACACCACAGGCTGTTTGAAATCGTGTATTGCCATGCTCAGGCTAGTCACACAATTTGGCCCAAAGTTGTATTGGCCTTGACCACATTCTGCGTCGTGCCTTGAAAAACCTCTCTCAGCATTTGATCGCTGCCGACGACATACCTTGGCAGACCAAAGTTAACATAATCTGGATCCCTTCGTGTCCCAAACATGGTATCATCACACTGCGGCTGCCCCTCACGATCAAGACTTCGAAAAAAGGTCCGGTCTAACATCACTACTGGAAACCTATAGGAATCGGAAGACTCCATCCGGCGGACTAGCCGGGTACGATGAGTATGGGAGAAGCATCAAGCTAACGCCGAACACAACAACGGAACACTTACAGCCCGGTCAACGAACTCTCATAGCCATTAGCAGGGGAAAGACCAAAATCGTCAAACAAAACACATCGTGTTAGCGCCACTCGCTGGGTCCGTATGCACGATGACACTAGAGAAGGATGTGCCCTTCTGCACGAAGTCGTTGCCAACCTCGGTTGTGCGAAAAGAGCCACTGTCGGAAACACTAGCCAAGGGCGTCGGGCCCGTCTGCTTTCGTGCAAGCGGCGCGTCTTCCTTCGCGACCGGGAATCGTCTCTGCTTGGACGTAATACTCGTAAACAGCACCGTCGGCACCAGTAGATACGAGCATGGAGTCATCCTGGGTCCAGGCCACAGATCGAACCTTGTTGTTGTGGCCGCGAAGTGTTTCTATTGGTTCACAAGTGTAGGTCTTGTACACTTGGATGGCATTGGTCGCGTTGGTGTTCACCGCCGCGAAGTACTGGCCACCGTTGCTGAAGCGACATTCTCTGCATTGCTTGATGGGAATGTCTTTGTAGGTTTTCATGTCTGCCATCAATAGGTTCATTAGCCGAAGCTTGTCGGACTGACCGATAAGCAAGTGAAAGCCAGACGGGTGAAAAGCGATGGAATACGCCTCTTCATTAAACCATTTGCAAAGAGCGCATGTCTTCTCCACGTAGTTCCAGACCCGAGCCGACTTGTCAACTCCACACGTCACAACCAACGGTTTCCTGATGCAAACATCCATGCCCAGAATGGCACCTCAGGCAGCCGACAATGCAATCCAAAGAAGCCTGGGGTTCTCGAACCAAAGCTAAATCGTCGCAGGCACCGGTGTGAAAATGTGTCAAGACTGGATCGAAAGCTGGAGATTCGTCTGCCTGCAGCAGGTCCTGCAGCAGCCACGTAACAACAACCGGACTTGCCATACAAAGGTGTGGTCCTGCCCCAGCAGTGACAGCTGATAGAGCTGAGATGTTGAAGTGGTCAGAGCTAGTAGCCTTGTCTGGTGTCGCCCAAGGCACTGCCAACTCAGCTCTGCACATATGGCTTGGATCCTGAAAACATAAAACAAAGGAAAGTGCGCCGAGGTGCTCCTCGGAGGGACTCAATGCTAAGCTGCGGACGGCACATGCACCACCTTCTACCTCGAAGCCAGTTGTCGTGGCAAATGGAAGATGAAAACAATGGGACACCACAGCAGTGCTAGGACTCGGCATGCCTGCAGCGTCTTCGTGTTGCGATAGACCTCCTGGATGTCAGAGCTGCGCAAGTCTGTGCGATCTAAGCAACAGACTCTGCCTTGGGCTCATCGCTTTTCTCGTAGACCTCGGCTCACGGCTTGACTTGTGCCACGTCACACCATCTTGTCACCTGCTTGCTTTCATGGCACGCGAATGCAACCGTCGTCGCCGCCAATGACGAAGCCCTACCAGCAGCTAGCAGCTAGCTGAACGTTGTGACCACTCTCATTTGTAGGGCCCCCTGTGGCTACTTTTGGACAGTAAGGGGCAGGTTCCCCTTTCTTTGCGACTGTTCGTGGATCCTTGCCTTCGAGAAGGAGATGACACAGGTTGCTGCCCTGGGCTCCCCCGGACTGGTCGGCAGCACCAGCTGGAACTCGCCTGAGCTCACAGCTATGACGACTTCACCAACATCTCCCATCTTCCCTGCCGAACATGAGCTGCTGATTCCGTAGAGGCACCTGCATTGTCAAAGAGCAGGAGATCTCCATTCTCGCATCCGACCAACATCTTGTCATCATGCAGCCAAGTGTGGCCTAATCGGCACGATTGGATCTTGGAGGGGCTTCCGACAGCAACTCTGCGGATCTTGAATGGAGTCATGTAGGGATCATTTGGGAGGCTTTAGCCACCGGGGTTAAGGATGCAACTCGGAAAGATGCCGCAGCCCGCAAACACTCGCCAACACAAGCTGACAAAGCACTGCCCACGGCCCGAGAAGAATACCACATGCGAGCAAGTCACACATAAAGCTCTGCAGTTTGGCGGGGGCTACAGGCAGCGTTTTGAAGCCGTCCTGACATCTCTCATCTAGCATAATGACTCACAGTCACTGCGGCACAACATAGCTATCTGGAAACGTTCGAAGCTTCTCGAGCGACCCTGCGCCCCGACCCATCAGCACCTTCAGCTGCATGAACTTGAAGATGCCATCACCAATAACCTTAGATGTGACGGAAAAAGTAGCCCCGCGTCAACCCAGTCGCTGCGCACATGCATGCTGCGTGCATTCCAGCGGCACAGACAATAGAAGAATCTGTAGGATTGAACGAGCACTCTCGTATGAGCGCATTTTGAGGGTTTGACACCTTGATCGATGCCATGTATCTAGATTTGTCCCATGCCCAGTATATCAAAGTCCAGTCGTGCTTCTCGCTCGGAGACTTGCCCGTCTGTGTGAGCAGGTACTTGCTATCGGACGAGAAGGCCACGCAAACGAATTCTGGTGCATCTGATTCTGGCCAGGACAGTGTTTTCCGCTTCCTTAGATGTACAGATGATCCACATTTAGAATCGGTGGTCAAGCCTTCCACTAGATCCCATGCAAGCAGGGCACTTGGCTGTAACTAGATCGAAGATGGTGCAGATCGCCCCTTCGTAGCATTTTTCTGCCACGGCCAGGTAGCGCTTTGTGTTGTTCACCGCCATACAAGTAAGGCCTTCCGCACCCTCATTTCCTGAATTGCAGAACACGTGGAGCAGGGAGAAAACTCGCTCACCATCTGCCTACAGACCTTTACAGACTTCCCGGGCTCCTTGAAAGATCTTCTGCTGCTTGTTGGCAGCGTCATACGAGACAGCATTGGTGCCTGCAGGATAGATGACCTGGGTCTCCTCCGCGTAGTGCACATTGTTCTTGACATCAGACCTGATGGAAGGCCAGTCTGGACTGTGCAGCGACCATCCCACACCACAGAAAGAAGCATCAAGGCTGCTCGGTTTCATGCCACGGGGCTTCAAGCCGAAAACGTGTCGATGACTCAAGCTTATTGCCGGCCCTTCAGACGCTCTCTCCTTCAGCATCATCCTAGCTCACTTACTGTACCAGCACAACACAGAACCTTCTCGAATCAAACACCACAGTCCTCCGTCATCGGCCCGGGTCAAGCCCCGTGCTTGAGCAAACACGGCTGAAAGGAATTTTGGTGCAGTGGCCAGAGGCCAAGTTTGACTCTTTGTCGATGAGCTCAAACCGACACGATGAGTGCAAAGACTAACAACATAAAGCGGGATCCTCTGCAAGTTTCTCGGGGGTGTCCAGGGCACTGGTCAGAAGCCAAGCTGCCTGATTCGTCCTTGGCATGGTGGAGAGAAGCTAGCAAAACAACTACGGTGGCGCAACGGAACAAGAGGCCACCTCGATATTGTGTTGACATTCTCCTCGACTGCCTGCAGTATTCGCAGTAGTGGAGCGCAAGGCACCAAGATCATCAAAAATCTTCAAAACGAAGCCAGACCCCCCCCCTTTCCGCCCCTCATGATTAGGAACCGTCTGCGGCCCAGGCAGTGCAACAGAATATGCCCACGGCACAGCATGTGAGATTGGACTGTTGTGTCAACTCTTGGGGGACATGACTCTAAACGGTTGCAAAGCAGTGACCCAGTACACCCAGCAAGTCCGGGTAAACCATGCTTCCAAGGCTGCATGGTTTTTGCTCTTGTCCGTAGCCCTCCTTCAGACCCGGACTGAACACTGACACACCCAGTCTCCATTTCGTCGGTGGCAAAAATGACTGGCATGTTGGTGGTGGACGCTAGACTTTGGCTTCTGTCTCCTGCTGCAACTTCGGAGCTTGCACCTCGCTTATGGTCTGTTCGCACGTACGAGTAGGCTTTTCCCTTCGCAATCCAGACGGCTGCAGTTTCCTCGGCACGCTTGCTTTCAGCCTTCTCGATGATAGTGTTGCCGCGGCATCAAGACGGACTCTTGTTTGTTCGGGACCCCTGATTGCCCGTCGCACTGCTGCACTTCTTCGGTCTGTTTGCTTTCTACAATAGCAAAACGTCCATCCGGTCCATCCAGGCATACACTCCCCTGCCTGCCCCGAGTGCATCAGCCCTGTTTGCTTCCAGACCTATCTGGATATCTGGTACAATGCGATATCTCTGGTTAGCATGATGGTGGAAGTCACGGAGAGACAGCCATCCTGTTACTACTGCCTCCAGCTCATCTTCTAGCTCCTTCCGGTAGCTTTGCAGGCGGTCCAGACCTTGCGTCGGGGAGAGATTAGCCTTCGTTCACACGCTCTCGCGCTCGCATCCTTTCCAGAGCTGGGCTTCCAGGCGCCGCTCCTCAGCTCTCCGAGCCAACGCGAGCTCGCCACCCTTCGTGCAAGTCAGCATTTAGAGCGAATGCCTGACTACGAGAGCAAAGGCATCGAAGTTGACCAAGTTCAGAGGTTTTAACCGGAAGCACAACGCTAATGAAATGCTTTTCGTATTCGGGTAAATCACGAAGGGACAGATGGTTTCAGAAGAGACGCAGAGTCACTGGAGATTCTGCTTCAAACTGTGACACGAGTTGTGGCAGGAAAACCGGTCGGAGGCTTGTCAATGCTCTTCTGATTCTTCTGGAGGTAGTACAGAATGTTTGCAGCAGGCACGTCTCGTTAGAAATTGCGACGCACGCAGCATGCAAGCACATGTGCCGAGGGCAACTCACAGAACAGTACAAGTCGCTGTCGCACTTGTGGCTGTAGAAACTTCATTTTCTTTATTCGGAGTGGAGATGTGCCTCTGTTGTGCTGCTTCCTCAGTGTAAGGGCCTTCAACCACTGTTCAAAGGTTAGCTCTGCAATAACGATGACATTGCCGGCCTCCAGTCGGAGTAACTGCGCCATGTCGGGCCTGAGGCCCGAGCGATTCTGCGAAGCTCATCTGCCGCCCGGGCCATGGCCTCAAGCTTGACACTGCCCAAGCGGGACGTCTCAGCAAGTCGCACCCCGCCACAGCCAAACAAGCCACTGTGGCCTGTTCCTGCCAGTGCCTAATATGGCCTCCGGTGGCCTACTTGCACAAACACGTCTTTGCTGCACTTCTTCGATCAGCCGATGATATCAAGATCTACTATAGACTTCAGCTTCCATCAAGGCAATTTGGGCTAGAAGATCCAAGTTGCTTTGACTGCAGCATGCTGCAGCTTTCCCCTGCAGCTCTAAGTGCCGTGCTGCCTCGTAGGTGGACTGGACGTAGGCGTTCACGGCCCGCTCGCTCGAAGATCCAACCTCCAAACACGATCGAGATCATGGGTGCCGAAGGCACCCACAATGGTCACGTGTGGAATTTTGCGCACAGACATCCCAAGCAAGGCCCCGAAAAGCAGGCATGGCAAATCTGGTGAGCCACTCATGGATCACGATGTGACAGTGCGAGAACTTCCCAAGCATGGCTGAGCTGTTGCAGAATGAGCAAAAGTCGATTCTCACAGACACATCATTGCCGTTGATAGAGAGTTGTCATGAAAATGACTTTCTTAACTATCAGTATCTACAATCATTGAAGGCTGGTGTGACAGAAAACACTTCGGACATCCCCAACCCTTCTTCGACTTGACTCAGTTGGGGTGGCAACCCTACTTCCCAGCAGAAATCCGGGCACCAAAAAGAAAACTACATTCCCCAAGCTCGTAATCCACTGCACAATCCAGACTTGGAAGGCATTTAAAGATCTTGAGCACACTCTCAACAAGCAACTTGCGAACAACACCTGGTCACTTCGGCTGCCTTGCAAGCCTCCACAGCAGCCGCATATCCTTCCATCATGGTCGTCACCTGCGACATCATCATGCTTCGTCAGGCCAAGCCCGCCGTTGCAGCCTGATGGAGAACCACCTAGCCTTGATCTTCCTTTGTCCGGCCTCTTATCATGACCTACCAGTATCTCCGGAGCTGCACAACTGGTCCCGCCGCACCGCAGCATCCACTCGTCGGCGCAAGTCAGTGCGCCTTTGGCGTGCCTCGATGAGATTCCGTGACTCCCCAAGCTACAGGAAAGCAGTACGTCAGCGCGCCTTCGTTCGGGCGGGTGCCTCCTTTGGCTGCTCCAGCTTGAAGGCCTCGCTTGCGGATCGAGAACGACACAGCTGAAAGCCGTTCTAAGTCTCCGACATCCGCCATGCACGAACCGCGTCGCACCGTTTTCAGACGTTCTCAGTCTCCGTCGTTTACAGATGTTTGCTGCACTGCGACTGGAATGACTGGTGAAAACTATCCACTTGAATAGACGTGGCCACAGACTGCACATAAGGTCACAGTTGCTGCAACAAGCTGGCCGAAGGACCGCAGGCATCCGCAGGCGTAGGCAGACCTTTTGTCTTAATTCCATCAGCGACAGCCAGCGACAGCACCGTCAAATCTTGCAAGTATTGGACAGACCAGCTGGTTCTCAGCTGGCATTAAAAGAGGCTGCTCAACGTAGTGTTGGTGCCGAGGAACTGTTTGACAGTCCTTGCTGTGGCGGTACCTGCATAGTGCACTCCGATATCCGGTTGTCTGCAACATGACATCCCACCACCCCTATTTCACCACCCTTGACTACTGCCCAAATAGTCACGGACTTCCTCAGGCTGAGGGTGGCATCGCAACAGTTTTTTTGATTGTCGAGACGGTCTCGCGCTAAGACCCGGGACTCGGAAGCCGGCCCACGTGATCGAAGGTTACGTGAAATGAAGTGTGTTGATGTAGGCTGATCTGCACCCAGTCAATATTGGAAAGAGTGCCTTACGGCACCAGAGCTCTTGGAAGACATCGTGCGCGGAATGCCTGCGGCTAGGAATTGCTTGCAAAAACCTTTCAATGCTTCTCGCCTTGGACCCCAACGTTGGCAACGGATATCCGCTGATGCAGACACTGTTTGCAGCGTCTGCTGAAACCTGCCACGAGGCTGTTTGCCGCATATCCGATACTGGCTAGTGATCACATGCCCGAGTTCGAAACTATCGTGGTCGCATCGCCTCTTCATGCCTTTGGTAGTTGCATCAGCCACTAGTTTAATGCTACACGTGTCCCACCAGCACATCTGGGTTGAACGTCGCTCCTGCGTGCCATGTTGAAAACTCTCTCGGCTTGTACGAGATTACGAAATGATGCTGTGCAGTATGTGTACATATACAGATACATCATATACTCTATAAACCCTATAACTTCCTAAGCCCTCCAAACCCAAATCCACACATGCGTGCGTGCGTGCGTGCGTGC